>MDKI01184035.1:0-12548 GCA_005239505.1 Nicotiana paniculata | reverse complement strand
CCAGGATTATATTTGCAACGCCCGCTTAGTCTTCTACAAGACATAGTTGAGCGTGATCATATAGCAACAATGTATCTTGAATAATGACAACTCTCTTTTGCGTTCTAACTCTTCTTATCTTTTGTGACACTAATAAACTAAGGAATACAATGTTTAGTCTAATAAGCAGAGATATTTAGAAGACAATGTTTGTAGTTGCACAAGTCTTCCATTTGATCTTAGCAGACTTCTTGTAGGAGAGCTGAGAGCAATTGAACCTTGACTGAGTTAGAGGCACAAAATCTTCAAAGGGATTTGACCCAAGGGGTGCCTCTCGAATCCTGCTCTTGGGAAATTCCGGATTCGTTCATGACTTTCTTGTCATGATATTACATTATGGAGAAATTCGAGCCTTCAATTGAGCTAATTGAGGATACGGAATATTTGCTGGAAATGGCTCCTTGATTTATAGTCTTGATTTCTTTCAATTGAGGCTCAAAGGATATGATAGATTTGGATTCCTTTTTCTTGTCCATTAATTTAGCATCATCAACTCCCTTAATTCAGCAACACATCTTGGGAAAACTTCTCGTTTTCTTTCCTTTTTTTGAATCCTGATTTCTGCAAAACAAGGTAAGTAAATTTGTCATCATTGAAACTTAGATTTTGACTTAACAGGCACTTCGGGTGCTTGTTGTTCTAACGAGCTTGCTTTGCTCCTCGTAACTGGTCCAAAGCTTCCAAAGGTAGCATCGAGGATGCTTTCCACATCAGCAAGGAACCTGGAATTAGCAGCCTTGGTGGAAGTTGAACTGGAGTTGATTTTCTTTGAAGCCATTTCAAAGTTTTTGAACTTTGGCGATTGAAAAGTTGAGATGAGAGGTGGAGATTGTCCCACTGGGCTTTCCTGAATTTGTAAACAATAAATTGTATCGAGAAAATAAAATCAAGATCAAAGAATATTGTAACAATCGTAGTATTTGATTTCAAATAATTTGAGTGTACAATCTCTATGACTCCTTGTTGATCCCAAATGCACACGCAAGTATACGTGGTCGTACAAGTAATAAAATGGTAAGTCGAGTGTCGAATCCACAGAGACTAGTATCAACTACTCACTAAATTACTAAAATTGTTATTCAATCAAGCCAAAATACAAATCCAAGAATATGATTATATTAAACTACGATCCTAAGTAATGACTAAATTATCAAGTAACGAGTTGATTGTTTTGTATTCAGTAGAGACAAATATTCCAAGGTTCTGATCGATTCACCAATCATATTGTGTTCTAGTTAACTCTCTCTTTCATACAATTCACTCATGGTTTCTAATTAATCGATAATTGCTCTCATAGCCTTCTCCCGAAGTACTACTCGCCTATTCGAAATAGATTAACACCTATATTCCTAGAAATTAATCTATTAAGAAAGCAATAAGATTACGATATGTAATTAATCACCGTGACTAGGTATATTCCTATCCTAACCACAAATTCGCTCCCCCTAAGAGTTAAGATCGCGCTCTCTTCAATTCTTCTCTAATCTATACATGTTTTCCCAAGCATAATATAGATACTAAATAGAACCTAACTGCTAGCCAGACAATTAAGCAATTCATTACAGAATTGAAGAAACAATTATATATTAGTGAATTATAATCAAGGTTAAGCTATCGTTAAACAAAAGTATTCATGGATAAATCACAACCCCGGAACAATGGGTATTTAGCCACTCATGATGTAATCAAAGAAATTCATAAGTGGTGAATAATTGAAAATACTAGAAAAAGATGAAGAAAACTGAGATCTCTTCGCTTCTTAATGTTCTCGTGTGTATTTTTCCTCCAAAGTGGCGTCTCCCTTTTCACAAATAAGTTTAGTCTTGCTTTTATACATGTTGGGTAGGTCTAGGGCCGAATTAACCGTGTCCCGGGCAAAATTGGAGAAAATTCACGCCACTGGCGCCCTGGTCAGCGCTAGGCGCCCTCCATGGCGCTGCCTTGTTTTAGCACACAGTTTCCAGCGCCACAGGTGGCTGAAGGCGCTGCCAGTGGCGCTCCACTGTCCCATTTTCCCGTTTTCGTCCGTTTTGGCTCTATTTCCCACATTTCGCCCCCGATTGTTCCTGGATCATTCCTACACATAAAAACACTTCAAATTAATATAAATCATCACGTTTAACATCCAAAACCCACGAAACAGAAGTAAAATATGAGGGTATATACATACAAATATATATATTTTAAGCTAAACATCAACACCCCACGCTTAGACTCTTGCTCACCCTCGAGCAATGGGACTAACAACTAAACTCCAACAACGCACAAAGTTCACTATAAAGGAGCACTTTAACTTTTAATCACACACTTTACCCTTGACTATGATCGATACCGGCAATCAAGCATTAACATACTACAAAATTTCACATTCTTCCCTTTCTTAAACATGCCCAAGTATAACAATTCAATTCAATCACTCCAATAACCTATTTGCAACCACCCGACCTCAAGAGTCAAATTGTAACCACTAAGAACTCTCAACTCATGCACTTACCTAACAAGAAAGTTTACAACATTACCAATCATTCATGAGATCATGCGCCCTTACCAACAAACAAAAGAGTGAATATAGACTAGTTCACACATTCAAATATGCTTTTGAATATAATTTAATGACATCACACAATTGAACAAAATTCGCTCACTCTCACAAAGAATTCATATGCATCCCGCGGTCATACCATAAGCTTGCCCTTGGTGTAGATCTCTACTAATTTAAGCTATCAAAATGTAGGATCAATTAGGACTTTAAGGTTGTAATGTAGGCTAAGATACGGATATGATACATTTAGGAATAGTGACTAACCCTCCTAAGCACTTTAATACACTACACTCACAATTCAAACACATATTCTTCTCAACCAATTCATTTTCCACAACCATATACACATAGCCCTTTTTTTCAATTAAGCACTTCTATACTCCCACTAGCACAATTTAATAAGAAATGGAGGTGTGTGTTTTTCTCTACATACTTTAAGTATCAGTTTTCTTCTTTTCTTTTTCTTCTTTTCCTTTTTTTTTATTTACACACACTCCATACATTAAGGTTCATCGGCTAGTGATTTTATTTCAACTTTAGTGCACCAACGGGCCTTTCCATGGTTCCACTCAAAAAATACTCCCCAATATCTCACCTTACTTCTTTTAGTGACTAAGTGCCTTAGGAGGTAAAGGTTCAACACTCTCAAATTAAGAACAAAATAGGGGTACGACTTGTAATGTGGGTGCCAAAGAAAAGGTTTATAGGCTCAAAGGGGCTAGCAACGGAAAATTTTATTTTTATGTGACAAGCACATCTATGATAAATCAAGAAAACTCCTACGTCATCTCCTAGATTAACACAACTTACAATTTCGCTTCGGTCAACACACGGGGCAAGTTCTAGAATACACAGGATAGCACAGAAAATCACTAATCCTCACACACACATTGCACATGACTCAATCACGATGATTTTGTTCAACTCTCAAGTCAAGCAAGCACACATAATTGATAAAATTAAGCAATATTTCACTATGTGTCATACCAGTCAAACAAGTGAGCTAAAGTGTCACAAAATAGGCTATTTACTTTACTTAGGCTTCACAATTCAAACCAAATACACGGAAAAACAGAATGTATGTCATAGCCTAATGTGCCAGCACCAAACACGTCAATGAGTATCTAAAAGCTACTCAGTTTCTTCCTAAATACTCCTAAAAAAAAAGGTATCCGGTTCGAGCTACACCCTTGGAAAAGAACCGACACCCAAATAAAAACCAAGGGATACTACCTAGCTATCCTAAAAACAAACAGAAAAATCTTTTTGGTATTTTTAATCAGATTTTATCCCTCAAGAGAATTGTCCAAACAGTCCATTGTCGGGAAAAGTTCGAGCTTTTTCAAATTTTTTTATGTTTTTTATTTTGAGAACCCAGACTATGTATACTACGAGTTCTAAAAGAAAAACTAATAAAAAAAATTAGTTTTATACAATTAAGCTTCAGAAAGTAGTTTCCCTACTCCACACTTATATTATGCATAGTCCTCGATGCATGATGTCAGAGAAAAATATTAAAACAAGGGTGAGAAATACTCCCTGAGACCCTCTCGGGCCTAGATCGAACATGATCCCCAATCTTTAAAATCAGGACGACCCCACACTTAAGCTCAAACATGCTCCTCAGCTTCAACTTTGGGTACTCAGACTTCCCCTACTCTGCAAAATAAAAACAACACAAAACTTGACACTAACAAAAAAAATAATAAATAAATAAAATATATATAGGCTGGGTTGCCTCCCAACAAGCACCTTATTTATAGTTGTGGCACGACTCTGCTACTCTGCTCAGGCTGGGCGTTTCCTCTTCTTCTTTCTCCAATGAAGTCTAGCTTTTTTGCACGCTCTTAGAGGGTCTCCTCTTTCATCTCTGACTCTTTTCTCAATCATCTTTACACACTCAGCTTGCAACACCACTTCCTTTAAATCAGTTGTCCCATCTGAAATACTACAATTCACATAAAGACTCAGCTCGATACTCTTCAATTCGACCATAATAATCATGCACAAGTCCTCATAATGCTTAGGGAAATTAAGTGCATTGTACACATTAAAAGTGACTTCCTCATCGTCAACTCTCATCTTTAACTTCCCTGCCCTCACGTCAATAATCGCTCCACCGGTAGCTAAGAATGGTCGCCCCAAAATAATGGGCATTTCCTCATCTGCCTCGTAATCAAGAACAATAAAATCAGCAGGAAGAATAAATTTTCCCACTCAAACTAACACATCCTCAATAATTCCTTATGGCATAACTAGTGACCTATCTGCTAACTATAAAGTGATTGTAGTAAGCTTAAGCACCCCTAGTCCGAGTTGCTTGAACAAAGAGGATGGCATCAAAACTTAAATCACACATGGCTCTACCAACTTCTTGTTTTCCAAGAGATAATGGGATTGTGAAACTCCCAGGATCCTTCAACTTAGGAGGAAGTTTACTCTGAACTCTGGAACTGCACTCTTCAGTAAGTGCAAATATTTCTAACTCTATATGTCTTCGTTTGTTTGCCACAATATCTCTGAGATACATTGCATATTTAGGCACTTCCTGCAAAATTTCCACCAAAGGCAAATTCACACGCACTTAGCTCAAAATATCTAAGAATTTCTTGTACTTAGCATCATCTTTTTGCTTATGTAGTCTTTGTGGAAATGCAGGTGGTTGCCTTGTCATAATTACTGTCTCTGATCCCTTGTTCTCTTTCTCATTCTCCTCAACTGGCTTGGGAACTAATTCTCCTTCAGGACGAGCTGTATACTTATTTTTCTTTGGAACTTCTTCTAATACTCTTCCATTTCTCAAAGTAATCGCATTGAATTGAGCATTAGGATTAGGCTCAGTATCACTAGGAAGAGCTTCAACTGGTCTGATATTTTGGGAACTAGCAAGTTGTCTCACTTGGCGCTCCAAATTTCTCATTGATGCGGCTTGGGCTGGCTGATTAGCTATCAATTTCTTCTTCATTTCCTCAAGGTGGCTTGTTGGACTCGCTTGTTGTTCAGCCTGAGGTGGTCTATACTGTTGTTGAGGTATTTGTGGTTGGTATTGATTCTGATCACCTTGGTTTCCACCCCAAGAGAAGTTTGGGTGGTTCCTCCAGTTGGGATTGTAAGTGTCCTCATACTGATTTGTATGGCCTCGATTTGCATTACCCACAAAATATACAGACTCTGGATTTGCTAGGCATAGATTGCTCATGTGACTTTCTCCACAGACTTCAAAAATATTTGAACTTGTTGCACTGGCTGGGTTTGTTTCTTGTTAATAACCAAGGTCATCTGATTGACTTGGTTGGTCAATGTGGAAATTTGCGCTGATAATGCCGAGACAACATCTAACTCAAGAACCCCTGCAGACTTTTGCACTGTGTGTCTTCCCATCTCGCCTTTCCAATCCGGATTGTTTTTGGAGAATTTGTTCAATAATGCATATATCTCGTCAAAATTTTGTCCAACACTTGTCCCCCAGATGCAACATCTACCACAATTTTTGTTTCAGGATGGAGCCCTTATATGAAATTGTGAGCTAACACTTTGTTCGTCTGATTGTGATGAGGGCAGTCTCTGAGTAGACCCTTGAACCTCTCCCAAGCTGAGTATAAAGACTCTCCCGCTTTCTGTTTGAAGGTAACTATCTCACTTCTGATCTTTGCAGTTTTTCCTGAAGGGAAGAACCTTGCCAGAAATTTCCTTGCCAAATCATTCCATGATGTAATAGAATTAGCTGGTTCTGCCTTCAACCATCACTTTTCTTCACCCAACAGAGAGAATGGAAAAAGTGTGAGCCTCAAATAGTTTGGATTGACCCCGTTAGTGATATAAGTATCACTAATTTCAAGAAGTTCAGGATATGCTGTTGTGGATCCTCGTGTGGAAAACCCATAAACTGCCCATTCGCATGAAGTAACTAGATCATGCTCTTTTTTAGTTCAAAGTGCCCAGTGATTCTGGGCTTCACGATGTTGGAGGTTACATTAGGAATATTGGGCATCGCCACCTCCTGAACGTCCATATGTTTCTCCTATGCCATATTCACAGGAAATTGAACGAGTGCCTGAATATTCTTTGTATCCTTTGCTTCCCTCAACCTCCTATGAAATATTCTCTTAGGTTCGAGGTCAAAGACATTGAGTTTGTCCTGGCTTCTGACCCTTCGCATTCAATCAAAGTTCCTGAGATTAGAGCAACAATCAAGTAACGTTAGACTAGACGAAATAGACAACTAAAGCAAGAACCAGAAAGTAGTCAATATTCAAGTCCCAGGTAACGGCGCCAAAAACTTGTTGCTCCCAAATGCACACACAAGTATACGTGGTCGTACAAGTAATAAAATGATAAGTCGAATGTCGAACCCACATAGACTTGTATCAACTACTCACTAAATTACTAAATTATTATACAATCAAGACAAAATCAAAATCCAAGAAAATGATTATATTAAACTAGATCCTATGTAATGACTAAATTATCAAGTAACGAGTTGATTGTTGTGTATTCAGTAGAGACAAATATTCCAAGGTTGTGATAGACTCTCTAATCATATTGTGTTCTAGTTAACTCACCCATTCATACAATTCACTCATGGTCGCTAATTAATTGATTATTGCTCTCATAGTCTTCTCCCGAAGTACTACTCGCCTATTCTAAATAGATTAACGCCTATATTCCTATGAAATTAATTTAAGAACGCATTAAGATTACGATATGTAATTAAGCACGGTGACTGGCTATATTCCTATCCTAACCACAAATTCGCTCCCCCTAAGAGTTAAGATCGCGCTCTCTTCAATTCTTCTCTAATCTATACACGGCTTTCCCAAGCATAACATTGATAGTAAATAGAATCTAACTGCTGGCCAAACAACTAAGCAATTAATCACAAAATTGAAGAAACAACCATATATTAGTGAATTATAATCAAGGTTAAGCTATCATTAAACAACAATATTCATGGCTAAAGCATAACCCCGGAACAATGGGTATTTAGCCACTCATGATGTAATCGAACAAATTCATAAGTGTTGAATAATTGAAAATACCAGAAAAAAGATGAAGAAAACTGAGATCTCTTCGCTTCCTAACGTTCTCGTGTGTATTTTTCCTCCAAAGTGGCGTCTCCCCTTTCACAAATAAGTTTAGTCTTAGTTTTATACGTGTTGGGTAGGTTTAGGGCCGAAATAACCGTGTCCCGAGTGAAATTGGAGAAAATTCACGCCACTGGCGCCCTGGTCACCGCCAGGCGCCCTCCACGGTGCTGCCTTGTTTTAGTACACTGTTTCCAGTGCACAGGTGGATCAAGGCGCTGCTTGTGGCGCTCCACTGTCCCATTTTCCCGTTTTCGTCCGTTTTGGCTCTAATTTTGTACATTTCGCCCCAATTGTTCCCGGATCATTCCTACACATAAAAACACTTTAAATTAATATAAATCATCACGTTTAACATCCAAAATCCATGAAACAGAAGTAAAATATGAGGCGATATACATACAAATATATATACTTTAAGCTAAACATCAGTTCTGTGATTCTTCTTTCCAATGATAAATAAATTCAAGGTCCTTTGAGCTTGATCTTGAATATTTAGTTGTTGCCACGAACGATCATCTTGTTCTTGAACTTGAGCTTGATTGCTTGAACATGACCTTGATTTGTTCTTCATTCTTGAGTTTGAACTTGATTTGTTCTACGTTCTTGAGCTTGAACTTGATTTGTTTTTCGTTCTTGAGCTTGAACTTGATTGTTTGAACTTGAACTTGTAGAGAAATTTGTGGCGTTTGATCCACGATCTCTCTCTTGATTATTCTTATAACTTCGGTTCCCTTTTTTTAGATTATGAAGACCCCTATTTATAGTTGTGGGAAGGAAGAGTTATGATAAGAACAAACTCTTTCCGATCAATCAAATTGAAGTATGACAAGGCCGCAATTGATTGGCCAGAACATGTTACTTACACACGTGGCGTGATTTTATTAGCCTTATGATTGGCCAGAACATGTTACTTACACACGTGGCGCGATTTAATTAGCCTTTTAATATGGCTTGGCATGTCTTGTCGTTTTGACACGTGACATGATCCTATTGGCTATTTTGTTTGACTTGGAGTGCCACGTCATTTGACGCGTGTCACCAAACTGTGCCTCTAGGAAGATGGCATCTTGGGCTTAACGAAGTGGGCTCATCACTTGTAGCCCAATTAAATGGGCTAGCCCAATGGATTAAGACTTATTTATTTAACCCATATATATTGGACTTATATATTTAATTCTATTATATTAACCCATAATATTTATTTGGACCAATAAAATCTAAATTATTTTATGTGTGTGTGTATATGTGTAGGCATATGAATTTTATTATGGCATAACTGTAAATTTAGCTCAATGGTAAAACTGTCATTTCACTCAATCAATAACTCCATTAATATTTCATGTTCTCTGAAAATTGACTGCTTCTCAATTGTTCTTCAGCATCTTCTTCTCTTTCAATCTTCTCCTCACTTCTTTCTTTCAAAATTTCTACTTTGGGTATTACAAATTCAGGTTAGTGCCTCTTCTATTTTTAATTTTATTTTTCATACTTTGTCTGCGATTCTCCTTTGTTGTTGCTGCTCTTTATTTTCAGTTTTTTTTTGTGTTCCTTTTGTTTCTTCTTTATATCTCATGCCATTAGTTTTCATATGTAGGATATCTACCAATATAGTTTCTGCTTTAAGTTGTGGTCTAAACAATTGGCTTAAAATTTCAGTTAAATTTGATTTTTGCTTCCTTTTTGTTTGGTCTAAAGACTTGTTCTTTAGAAGAATATTTCGTGAATAGCAGCAAACACTGAAAGAAATACAAGTTGACAAAAGGGCTAGGAGACATGAATTAAATAGGCTGATGTTACCTGACAAAAAAAGAGGCCCTTTAGCACGAGATGAGGAAGCATAACTGAATTGAAAATGTGGTGTCTTTCTGATAGTTCAATTAACGTTGAATAATCTAATGCTTTGTGCTCCGATTCTGCTAGGAGCGGATTCGGTACTTCGGTTCGGTATTCAGTTTATCAATTGTGCATACCAAATACCGTACCAAAATATTTCAGTATGATTCAGTATTTCTTATTTTGGTTCGGGACGATTTCGGTTTAAACCAAATCTTCACTGTCTCTCCACTCCATTAACTAATGTAATCCATGTTGTTTGAGATTCCACCAAAGATCAATATACAGAATCAAAATTTTTGTTTGTTTCTTAATATAAAAAAAAATGGTGCATGGGTCCTAGATATCACTAAGTATTTAAGGTGGTTTGCTTATGCCAGCTGTTCATTTTTATCCATATGATGAAGAACTTCCATCTTTGAACATATGTGGTTTGGCCTTAATGCCAAATCAGAGAAATTAGTGACAGTAAAGAAGCTATAAACCTGAATAAAGTTGTAGGGAAGCAATCACCGAGGAGAGGAGTCGCCGCCGTCGAGGTTGTAATCGTGAGTCGTAACTCGTGAATCCAACCGCCGCAGAAACCAAGCAAAGTCATGAGGGACTGAGGGTTTTTTGAAATTCTTATCTGCCTCTAACTCTAAGCGACTAAGCCTAAGGGTAAGGGATTAGAGAATTAGGGGGTTTGGAATTTTGGGGTGTGGGCTTAAGGTTATTGGGATAAAAATTAAAAATAAAGTTGGGTTTGGACTAAATTATTCCGGTATTTCAGTATACCAAAATATCAAAATATTAAAAACCCAATACCGTACCGAATTACCGAAATTTTTGTACCGAAATAACGAAAAACCGAATCGAAATATAAAATTTATTCGGTTCGGTTTGGAATTTAGTTTTTCGAATTTTATGTCCACCCATAGATTCTGCCAATGTTTCTATCAAGCAGCGCTCTCTTATCATAAGAGATTCATCGTTTCTCGCAAACAGCAGGTTAACATCAGTACAAACATAAATTGCATACTAGAGAGTCACAGATGATGATAAATCAAGTTTGTTTAAAAACATTCTATTAGGAACAATAGTATTTACCTATTTTTCAAGTTAATATCTTCTTGTATCAAAGTTCTAATATTTTGGGTATGATTTCAGAGAATTTTTTTGCCCGAGTAGCACGCACAACTAGCTTCTCCAACTAGGTGAATTTAGGTAGGTTATTGTCTTTGTTACACTTCTGTAGTAGATTTAGTGGTTTAGTTTTTCTCCCCTGCCACATTGCCTCATCTTTTTTTTACTGTGAGAAGTTGTTTCTTTTTACATATTGAAAAGTAGTAACTGACTGTTCTTTTTTGCTTCTCATTCATTGGTTCTACCTGGAAGGGTTTTAGCTGTGTTACTTAGCCTCCGAAGACAAGGAAATATTTAAAGTTGTTGAATTTGTCTCTAGAAATGCCTTTGAATTATTTGTGCTCGAACCTAATTAGGAGCCACAGATGATGATTAGGAAAGAATATGATCGGCCTATTAAAAGAATTTATAATACCACTTGAAAATGGCCTTCCATGGCGGTCTTTGAAATCTTGATCAGTTACATCTTCTTTAGTTAACTCTTTTGTTACATAAAATTAACTTTGACGCGCACCTCTACAGTTGTCTAACTGGATATTTTTAATTATATAAAATAATCAATACCAGAGAAGTTTGAAATATAAGAGACATCCTAGCTTCAAAACACATAATGTAGGTGTTACAACCTCTAATTTAGGTAAAAGTAATTCTTCTCGATTTTCTCGTGTAATAATTTGGCTGATGGTACATTTAAAAATAGAGAATTAATTAATATATTATGTTATACGGGTAGGCAGGACTGAACAACTTTAAAAGGGTAGGCAGGCAACAATATTTTCATATTAATTAATATATTATGTTATACGGGTTCTGAAACCTGATCTTTTTTCATAATTTTGCAGATGTCAATATTTTTACCAGATTGTACAGAAGAAGAACAATCACATAATGGAGGATGAATCGCCTTTTGTATGACTACAAATTTTTCATCTTTTGTTAATATGTAAATAGAACTCCAATGTAAAAATTGTGCAACTTTCGAAGTAGAGTGCATCACTTTTGTCAACATGTAAATAGTACTCTCATGTATATTAAAATTGTGTAACTTTTCAATGATGTCTCCATATCTTTATTTTTTTCGCAATTTCGTATCATAACAAAGTTAATTGTGAATGATGATTTCAAGTTTTACAGTGTTGGGCCCGTGCTATGCATGGGCACTAACCATCTAGTCTATTCTATAGAAAAGCTAAGAATGGTCTATCAAAGGCAAATTAGTCATTATACCCTCTTATTTTATTATAAATTTCAGTAATATTTTTTATTTCTTTACTAAAAATATTAAACTAATGGACTTGGAAACATAGAATACATCTACACTATTCTAGAAAAGGTACTCTGCAAGTCACTTCATTTACATTGCCGGCATTTTATCTCATTTAGACCCAGCAAGTCACTTTCATCTTCTAACTTTCATCTCCCTTACCAAAACTTCACTCTTTAGTAAGTTTGATACATCTTCTCAAGTAGCTTGGTAAATATTTTTTTTTATCTCCTTTCTGATTTTATGCTGTAATTTTTTTGTAGATTATTGTACATTTAAACTTCTAGCAAAAATTACTTTATCAGTTTTTTTTTATCTCCTTTCTGATTTTATGCTGTAATTTTTTTGTAGATTATTGTACATTTAAACTTCTAGCAAAAATTACTTTATCAGTTTTTTTTTATCTCCTTTCCTTTTTTTTTGGGGGAATATTTTTTCATGATTATTGGGTGTGATATATATATATATATATATGTATTCTTGTGAAGATCTGAAGATTTAACCTTAAAGCCCAAAATAGCTAAAAGCTCATCCATGGAATTTTTCTCTATCACGATCTCTGTCATTTTCTTGGAATTTTCTCTAATGGGGTTTAATCTTTTTCCTTTTTTTTGGGGGGATATTTTTCCGGGATTATTGGGTGTGATATATATATATA
>ML323454.1:0-37567 GCA_005239505.1 Nicotiana paniculata | reverse complement strand
CTAAAAGACTCCCTCTTTGGCTTGGAAACTCTTAAGATCATTAAAACTCGGACCTTGTCGAAACAGGTACCCAGGCGTTTTGGCTCTAACGCCTGGGTAACGCCAGGCCACCCTAGGCGTTTTGGCTCTAACGCCTAGGTGGACCACGGTCACCCGAAACATGCAGCCAAAGAGGCCTGGGTAACGCCAGGACACCCCAGGAGTTTTGGCTCTAACGCCTGGGTAACGCCAGGCCACCCTAGGCGTTTTGGCTCTAACGCCTAGGTAACGCCAGGCCACCCCAGGCGTTTTGGCTCTGACGCCTGGGTAACGCCAGGACACCCCAGGAGTTTTGGCTCTAACGCCTGGGTAACGCCAGGCTTGTCCCAGATTCTTCCTTTTCGACTCTTGCACATATTTTCCAACGTTTATGCTCTCATTTAGCTCGGCTTCCATTTTCAACTCACCTGCACATTAAATAAACTCCATTAAGCACACATGACGCGTATTTTTATCATTAAAACACCTAAAATGCACTGTATATAATGCTAAAGATCATGAATTCTAGCCACGCATCAATATTCTTCACATAGTAAAGCTTATAAGGTCTATAACAAAAGAACTATGTGTGTTGAAGAAAGTGTTCATGTGGTTCTTGATGAAACTAACATTCTTTCTGAGAGACAGGAACATGATGATGAAGCAGTTAGGCTGGTAAGAAACTTAAATGAAACCACAACCCATACTAAAGCTACACTAGAAGAAGGAACATGTGATGGAACACGTTCATTCACCCAGAGCAACATGACAGGGGGAATAGAACAAAGAGGAAATGATCCTCGAACCTCAATGGAACCTGTCCATGAATCTGTTCCATAGCAACAAAACACTAAAGGAACATCAAAGGGAAACCAGTTAGTTGTGAGACCTTACAAGTATCAAAGTTCTCATCCCATTGAGAACATAATTACTGATCCAACCTCGGAAAACAAAACCAGGTCTTCATTAAAGAATCTTTGTGCTTTTGATGCTTTCTTATCTCTTATTGAACCTAAAAATGTTGCCGAGGCTTTATAGGTTGATGATACAAACTTGACTCCTTTTAAATTGGTTGATGATATAATCTTTGGAGAAACTACTGATAAGCTAAGTAAAGGATTTGCTAAACTAATGGGGAGTGAATTTGAAAAGCATGATGGGTGAGCTTAATTTCTTTTTAGGATTAAAAATTAAATAAAAATTAAATGGAACTATGATCCATCAACAGTAGTATGTAAAAGAGTTGCTTAAAAGGTTTAAAATGGAAGGTTCCAAAGAAATTGACACTCCTATTGCAACAACTACAAAGTTGGATATAGATGAATATAGTTCATCTATCGATCAGAAGTTGTATAGGGGAATGATTGACTCATTGTTGTATCTCACTGCTAGCAGAACTGACATTGTTTTCAGTGTAGGCCTTTGTGTAAGATTTCAGGCAAATACAAATGAGTCTCACTTGACTGATGTCAAGAGAATTTTGAGATATCTAAAAGGCACCACTAATCTTTGTATTTGGTATCCAAAAGGTAGTAATTTCAATCGGGTGGGATATGCTGATGCTGATTATGATGGTTTTCTTGTGGATTGAAAGAGCACCTCAGGTATGGCACACTTTCTTGGCTCATGTCTTGTGTCTTGGGCTACCAAAAAGAAAAATCCAGTGGCCTTATGTACTGCTAAAGCTGGGTATGTTTTTGCTGCTTCATGTTGTGCTCAATTGTTGTGGATCAAACAACACTTAATGGACTTTGGAATTTATGTTTGTTGTATCCCCATTTTTTTTGATAACACTAGTGCAATTAGTATGACCAAGAACCCGATTCATCACAAGATAACTAAGCACATAGATTTAAGAATCACTTTTTGAGGGATAACTGTGAAAAAGGGTTGACCATTGTGGAATTTTGTTCTACTGACAAGCAAATTGCTGACAACTTCACAAAAGCCCTAAATAGAGATCACTCTGAAAGGAACAAGTTAGAACTAGGTATGATTAAGATCACCTAAAAGAACCAGTTAAAAATTCACAACAAAAAAAATAATTGGTTAGAAAATCTGAAAATTGTGTATATACTTCGATTAATTTTTGCTTTGACTCATACTTTCAGAAGTATACTCTTGTTCTATTTGTTAAAATGACTCATTAATCTCTAATGATACTTTCTCTATTTTGGAAAATTTAGACTTACACAAGAGAATTCTCAGTGAAGAACTTGGTTCATAAAGATAACACAGTATGTTTTCTACACTCTACATAATTTGAAATAATAATATTTGAATCATGAGTAGAGTCTTACCTATGTCCAAATTCCTTTTAAGCTTATCCAATATAATTGAACCAGTTCAGTTCAAAAGAATCCTAACCAAATTAAACCACCTAGATATTAGGGAAGACTCCACTGTCTCTTCAAAACTGACAATTCAGTTTCTTCAGACTTGTAAAAGTCTTATAAGCCTGCCATTATCCATTAATTACTTTCCCTTTAAATTGATAATCATCATCTCTATCTTCACTCCATAATTCTCAAGCCCTCAGAACACACTCGATCTTCTTTCATCCTCCAAATTTCAATCTAGCTCTCTTCTTTCTTCCAGAATCAAGCATAACATTGACTAACCCTTCTGAAAATCCTAGTACACCCCTACCATGCTCCTCATCTTCAACCACTCCTCAGCCTAAGAAAAGAAGAGTAAAGATGCTTGCTTGCAAGACAGTGGCTGGGAGCGCATTATCAAAGAAATTAGACGCTGAATTAAAAGCTAGCCAAGCCCAAGAACCCCAAAAATCCGAAGAATCCTTCAAGTCTGCTACTGAGGAGGAAGAAACTGGGTCTTCTGATACAAAACAGGTAACCTCTGGCCCAAATACTACTAGTGAAGTCATTTTTGAGTTGACTGAGAATCTAGAGAACAAGTTTATTCTAGTTTGATATGTGGTTGATGTAGAAACTTCTGAATCCAGAAGGATCAGTGGTAAAAATAAAAGGGAAATAGAAAAGGAGAGTGATGGTGCTGGTAGTGAAGAGAGGGGAATGGGTAAAAGAGTGGTTGATTCTTCACCCACTCTTGATACAAGTATAATGGTCTATGGAGTAGAATCAGAAAAAGTGGAGGAAAGTGTCAAGAAAACAGGGGGAAGTAGGTCTGGCGAAGCCGCTGAAGGGATGGTTAAACTTGGTCAAAACCTAGATGAACCTGGTTCATTAGTTGAAGAAACCCTCGCAAACCTATTGAAGAAAGTGAGTGAGAGCTAAAATCCCAAGAAGAAGAGAACTTCTAAGGCTAAGACCCCTGGCACTGCTAGAGCTATCAAGAAAAGGAAGGTTGCCCCTTCTGACACTGTTGAAACTCCTCCCATAAGATGAAGAGACAAAAGAAGTCAACTAAAGAAAAATGAGATAGATTTGCAACGAGCCTTAGAAGAAAGCAAAAAGAGAAGGGTGGAAAATGGGAAGAAGAAGGTGTGTGAGCCTGCTGAGGCGTTGATGTTGATGAGATGGACCTAGTCCATCAAGATGAAGATGTGATTATAGAAGTGGAGTTTCAGACTCCCAAGCCCTAGAAAACCAATACTTCCACTAGGAAGTCTACTTCTATGTCAAAGTCTGCTGAACCATCCACCCTAGCAAAAAGGACCAAGTCTGCAGTGAAAACCAAACAAGTAAAAATTGCTGAGGAAGAGGAATAGAGTGGAGAAGAGGAAGATGAATCAGACACTAAAAAGGACAAGATGGCCAAGATTGGCAAAAGGACAATTCTGAAGGGTAGACTCCTCAGGGTTTTGGGGGAGGAAGGGATGGTGCTGTTGTTGGAGAAATTGGAAATGCAAGGCTGGAAGGACATGGTCCTTCAGATGGATGGCAGGTTGGAAAGGAGTGAAATTATTGAGTTTATGGCAAATGCTGAAGTGAAGGATGGAAGGGTTACCAGCTTGGTGAAAGGGGTGCAAATCTCTTCCGATGAAAAAGAGCTGGTTGAAATTCTAGGTGCACCTGCTGAGGGGTACAATGAATACACAAAGCTGAAATGGCCAAGCCTAGAAAATCTTCCTACTGCCCTTTCCATCACTAGAAAATTCAATGACAATGAGGAGGAAAGTGAGCCCAAGGCTGTGTACAAGAGTGAGATGAAGCCACCCCACAAGGTGCTATTCGAATTCATCAACAAGTGTGTTCTTCCTAGGCAGGAAAGGAGGCATATTTGCCAACTTCATGGATTAGGTTCTGATGGAATGCTTGGATAGTGGGAGGAAGATTAACTGGTAGGGTTAATAATGGCTCCAAAGCTCATGCCATTCCCTATGGCTTCATTCTCATAGCTGTGTTTGCACATTGTAAGGTGCCCCTGAAGAAGTGGGAGATGGCTACAAGAAAAGATCACTTTGGTGCTAACACTCTGATTGTTTGTGACTATGAGGTCCATACCACTCCTAATGAACCTAGTTCATCTAAGAAGGTACCCATCAATAGCAAGGTCAGAGCCTTGATGTAGGAGAGTGGGGAAAAGGATGCTAAGATTGAGAGGCTGAAGAAACGGTTGGCTGATGTAGAGGCTGAGAGAGATGCTCTCAGAATTGAGATAGCAAGAGAAAAGGAGAAGAATGATGGAATTCTTCAAAACATGCTAAAACTTCTTCAAGCCAAAAACCAAGCCCCTAGTTCGTCCAAGCCTTAAGCTCCTAGCCTAGTGTAGACCCTTCAGTGACCCGGTTTGGAATGTTCTTTGTTGCTCATGCTTTCAGTATTTTTATTTCTTTTTATGCTTTGTGGAATAATCGCAACTATCAATAAAATTCGTTGGTTTTCACTCTAACTGTCTGTTTATATTTCTTTCGTAGTTTAAATTCTTAGCTTGATTGTTGATGATTAATCCATGAATGCAGTTGAAGTAGACCCAGTGACCATGAGTAAGTTTTAAAATTTGGGAATCACACATTTTTATGCAACTTTTCGATGATGCCAAAAGGGGAAAAATTGTGCTTTACATGATGAACAATGATATTTATAACCTAATGAATCTGGTCTTTGATGACAAGTGATAAAAAGGAAAATTATTTCTAACGTTGTGTTGACGTTGAGCTAAGTTGAAACAGGGCCTAAGCTTGTGAAAAGAACTGAGTTTGTCATCATCGAAAAGGGGGAATTTGTTGGCCTAAGTGAATGATAGTTTAGAAGATTGATAAAAGAAGCTCAAGCATGAACCAGGTCCATCCCTTGTGTACATAGACATAGGCAGATTCAATCATGTGAGATGCACGTGAAGGTGATAAACTTAACTTGGCATAATTGATATCTCCTTATCGAAAAAGGTTGCATAATTATAAGGAGAAGGACTCCTTACTCAAAGAGAACATGATCCAAGATAAGGAAGGAGTTAGGAGTTGAGATCAACTAGAACTCTTCCACCAAGGAAGAGTAGCATTAGAACTCTAGTTATTTCTTCATCTACTAACTCCATATATTGCAAGATGTTCTCATTCTACAGGAAATGCACAAACGCAAAAGTTAAAAAGGAATTAAGAGAAAAATAGCAAGGCATTTGCAAGCAATTCGTATGTGATTCAAGTGTACAAACCTGAAGCTACATGAACCAGATAGATGAACCAGTTCCAAGTGTTTGTCTTTTACTCTAGTTCAACTGTAGAAGGTGTTTTCATATTGTACCTTTCAGCTTTATCTAGAGGCAATTGTAATTGGTACTCAAAGTATTCAAGTTAGAGTTTAACTTGAAGTTGTCGCAACAGTTAGATGTTATTTGCTACAAGGTATTAGAGTTAGTCCTAGGTTTACAAAAGTATTTTTGTAAATGCAGTTTTTGGCTAAGTGATTTAGTAAAAAGTTTGGGAAAATCCTACTAGGAAGTAGGTCGTGATTTTTTTACCTTTTGAGCCAAGTGTTTTCCATGTAAAATACTTGTGTTCTTTACTTTTCGCATTTACTATTTCAGCAATAGTAGGTTAAGGAACACATAGAAGTACCATGTTCTTCTATAATCAGTTTAGGCGAAAATTGGACACCACACAAATCACCCCTCCTGTGTAGTATTGAAGGTTAAAACATCATGCCTTAACGAAGGAATCTGTAAGTTCTACAAAAGAACCAATTGAGTTTTCAGGCAATAACGAATACTAGGTTAATGCTCCATTTGTGATCATTTATCCAAACTTTTTGATCAGCACTGAGTTATTTTCTATTTTGTCAAGTCGTTTAATTTTCTTCCGCTAGTGTTGGCCGTGGCATTATTTCGAGGATCTGAAGTCCCATCTAATTTGGCAAGCTTTAGCATCCTGAACTTCTTGGGTATAGGCGGGGAAGAAACCTCTGACGTTCAAGGTTGTTGATAGTATCTTTCTATATTTATCCTTTTGAGCACTTAGTTGAGCCCCCAGTATTCTTTAATCCCCCGTTCTGCTCTTTGATCTGTTTCAACTTTCAACAAAGCTTCCTGCAAAGACAAAATAAAACATTATAGCTCTAAAGTACTACTAGTACTGATACCTTGTCCAGTGTTACAGGCTCACACACACCTCTACAATTCTTCGGTAAACTCTATAGTGCATCATTTGTTGTTCCTATAGTCAGTTCTATCGTTAGAGGTATAGATGATCTTGTGTTCATGTTCCTAGCTAGAACCAATATTACTACACTGATCTACTTGTTCCAAGCATGTTGTTGGATTCACTTAAGTCCAATTGAACCCTTTCACGTCTTCGTTTGCAGTTCTTTGAGTTGGTGCTACTCCTGATTGTCATGCTAATTTGGTTTGGATTAATATGGATTTTTTGATGATGATAACCTACTTTGATCTTTAGCCATGATGTGTCATTAACAACAAAGAGAAAACAGTCAAAGGATCAAAAAAACATTGGAATAATTACGCAATTCAAACAACAACAGCAATAATAACATACCCAGTAATAAGCCACACCATGGGGTCTGAGAAAGATAGTGTGTACACAGATCTTACCCCTACCTTGTTAAGATAGAGATGCTATTTCCAATAGGCCCTCGACGGGCGCAAACTATTTAATCTAAAATCTTTTTAATAGGCTAAGCAATATAACTTATAATTTTAGGCTACAACCAATTAAACCAAAATATCTAAACCCGTGTTGATACGAATATGATGAAATTAATGTAATAAAATTAACAAGCTAAATAGTTGAACAAAATAGACAATGAATAAGAGACGGAGATTCTTATTGAGTGATCCAAGCCTTGAATTGATAGAGCAATGTGCATAATAGATCTCCTATAGTTACAATATAATGCTTGTAGTACAAAATGAGTGTAAAATAGGATCGTCTTAATAGTGGGGTAATGGGGTAATTTATAGGATAACATAAATTTAACTGTCCCTAATCCGCTCCCATCTCTATAGAGCCCTGAAACCTTATAGGATCTCCAGATTGTAGAGAAAGGTCCTATGATGGAATCACAATTCTTCCAACTGTATTGTAACCATATATCATGCTTTAATAAAGATTCCCGGATATCTCGGAATCTGTTGGTGCGTGAGATACATCTATCCGATCACTAGTAATCCTACGTACGAGTTGCTCCGGAATGGCCTTGTCAGGTGCGAATAAAGCTAACCTCGGGATCAGCTCCTCGATCTTCAATAATTGATCTAGATGACTCCATCTGACCAGGAAGTGCTTGCCACGTGCTGATTCCTATGTTGTTCCCCGTCTATATACGGTCGAAATCAAGAAGCCCGATTTCATAGGCTCGAGATGTTTCCTCGAAGACAGAAGTTCAGAAGAGGTCGAGCTCGGGTTTGAAGGTGCAGTAAAGGCCCAAGAGCCTAGATGCTCGATGAGAATTGGAGCTAGATACGGCCAATGCTGAATAATACCGTTGTGAGTTTGTTACAGAAATGACAAGATTCTCGCCACGTCCCCAAAGATCATGGCGTAAATCCTGGTATAGATTTGTACGAGTTAGTTCAAATTCGTACTAGGTTGTTATACAATTGTACCGGTAGAATTCCTTACTATAAATAGGAATGTATCATGTTTAGGGTTTCCCTTCCTACATAAAGGGGAGCCCAATTATTTGTAAACATCATTCAATCATTGGCAAAAGAATATAATCTTGCTTTCTCGCTTATTGTTCTTGAGAATCATTCTATAACTTTATTGTTCTAACTTCATTATCCCTAACCTATCTCGAGGTCATAGAGCTCGAGGTCCATACTATTCACGGAACATTTGTTTAGTCATCAATTCTTCTCATTTATACTTTATTTTATTTGTTATTAATTAGCATTCGACTAGATCACATAGCTTTAAAATCTCAAATCAAATTTAATTGTTACTCGTATTTTTCAAGGTAAACAGTTTGGCACCCACTGTGGGGCTAAAGATAATAGTGATTATTTCAGTGCTAGCTTTCTCACAACACACTTTTTATTGTCAAAGATTCTTTGGTTTCAGGCTAAAACAAGCTAAAACATATCGAACTTAGAAAACACACAAGTGCATGGTAACGACGGCCTCAGATTCCATGGATAAAATGATAATGCAACAACTTCACCGTATAACCCTGGGGTAGCACCAGTTCTCACCAGTCGATGTTGGTTCACATTGCTTTGAACGTCGAATTGGGCATTAACGTTGAAGGAAGTGTACGCGGAGAGGTCCAACCTGATGCCCAAAGGACACAGGGCCGAGGATAAAGAGAAGTCAGCCTCTAAGTGATTTTTGAAATGTTGCAAGCACAACAGGTTGTTATTGCTCAGTTGAAAAGTCAGCAAAGGACTTCGAGCATGGTGGGACCAGAAACTACTCATCGTGCTGAACCAGCCTCGGAGAGGTCGAGCAATAATGGGTAAGGAGCTGACCCCAATCATGAGAATTCTTGAAGAACTTACAAACAGGATTGAATCAGAAGAGAAAAGGACCGAGGACAACGATAAAAAGGTGGAAGCGTACAACTCGAGGGTCGACCAAATACCGGGAGCACCTCCGATTTTGAAAGGAATGGATTCTAAAAAGTTTGTGCAAAAACCTTTCCCTCCGAGTGCGGCCTCAAAGAGAATCCTGAAAAAGTTTCGCATGTCGGACATACCCAAATACAACGGGACCTCCGATCCCAATGAGCACATTACCACATATACTTGTGGTATAAAAGGGAATGACTGGAAGGATGTCGAGATCGAGTCTGTCCTACTGAAGAAATTTGGGGAAACTTTGTCCAAAGGGACCATGATGTGGTACTATAACTTGCCCCCAAACTCCATCGATTCATTTGTAAAGAGCACATGTGGGTGCCATAAAGGTTTCAACAAAAAGTCAGATGTATTCAAAATCAAACAAAGGGACAACGAGATGTTGAGGAAGTTGGTATCCCAGTTCCAGTTGGAATGTATGGAGTTATCTCCAGTCTCCGATGACTCCGCTGTTCAAGCCTTCACTCAAGGGCTGAGAGGAGCTTGATAGAGTCGAGGCAATTGCAGCAGAACTTGATCGAGTATCCCGCCGTGACTTGGCGGATGTGCATAACATATATCAGTTGAATATTAGGGTCAAAGATGACCAGTTGGGAGCCCCCTTGGGCTCGGTTTATCCAAGAAGATTAGCAACAAAGGATTTGAGAGATGCAGACAGGGAGCCAAGGCCGAACAAGGAGATATACCATCCATACACCGAAGAACGAAGGAATAGCTCGAGGCGCAATGAACCTCATAATGATTGAATAACAGATCGAAGGAAGAATTCTCGAGGACTTATGAGTAAAATTGGGTTCGATAGGCATTCAGGACAGCTGGAGGCACCTAGATTATCAGAATATGACTTTAGCATCGATGCCTCAGGCATCGTCTCAGCAATTGGAAAAATCAAAGATACCCGATGGCCTAAGCCCATAAAAACTGATCGTTCTCAGAGGAATCCCAACTTGATGTGCAAATCACGGTACACATGGGCTTAAGACCAAGGATTGCAAGCAATTGAGAGAGGAGGTAGCCCGATTATTCAATGATGGGCATCTTTGGGAATTTCTCAGAGACAGGGCCAAGAACCACTTCAGAGAGAGAGACGCAAACAAGAAGAATGAACCAGAAGAATCTCAACATGTTATTCACATGATCCTCGGCGAAGTCGACGTCCCACAGGGGCCCGTATTCTAACGCACCAAAGTATCAATCACAAGGGAGAAGTGGACTCGGGACTACATGCCCGAGGACACCCTCACATTCAGCGAGGAAGACACCGATGACTTACCTCAACCGCATAACGATGCACTGGTAATTTCTATTCTTTTAAATAAAGTTCAAGTTAAATGTGTTCTCGTGGATCTAGGTAGCTCGGCGAATATAAACAGGTCGAGGGTCGTGGAGCATCTTGGGCTGCTCGACCAAATCATACCAGTATCTCGAGTCTTTAATGGCTTCAACATGGAAAGTGAAAAACCAAAGGGGGAAATCATCCTCCCAGTGAACGTAGGCGGAACCATACAAGACACAAATTTTCATGTCATCGAAGGAGACATGAGGTATAATGCTTTGCTTCGAAGGATGTGGATCCACAGTATGAGGTCAGTGCCATCAACCCTTCATCAAATGATGAAGTTCCCAACAAAGGATGGCGTGAAAATGATATATGGGGAGAACCACACAGCTAAGGAGATGTTTGCAGTCCCTGACTTGGCACCACTATCAGCGCCCTCTACATCGGAAAATTCGAGCGTCAAGGACAAGCAGGTAGCCAAATAACAATCACAACCTATATCCTCGGTCGATCCCGAGGAATAGGTGATCATGGATCAGGTGGTCGAGACGAAGAAGAAGATTTCCTTACCCCCCGAGCCTTCATCGCCCCCGAGGAGTTAGATGCGACGAAGTCTGCGGTCGAGGAACTTGAGCAGGTGCTATTGATCGAGTATCTGCCAGAACAAAAGGTATACTTGGGGACGGGATTTACCCCTGAACTCAGGAAAAAACTCATTCAATTCCTTATCGATAACATTGATTGCTTTTCTTGGTCCCACTTAGATATGATAGGGATCCCACCGGAGATAACCACCAATCAATTGAGTGTCGATCCAAAATTTAAACCATTGAAGCAAAAGAGGAGGCCTCAATCCGAGGTAAAGAACATATTCATCAAAGACGAGGTAACCAAACTTCTAAAGATAGGGTCCATTAGGGAAGTAAAATATACCGAGTGGATAGCTAACGTAGTAGTAGTCCCTAAAAAGGGAAAAAAACTTAGAATCTGTGTAGACTACAAAGAATCTATCCCAACATCGATCGTTTTATCGATGCTATGGCCGACCACGAGATCCTTACTTTTCTCAATGCCTACTCTGGGTACAATCAAATTCGAATGAACCCGGAGGACCAGGAAAAGACTTTGTTCATCACAAAGTATGGAACATATTGCTATAATGTAATGCTCTTCGGGCTAAAAAGTGCAGGGGATAGATACCAACGCTTAGTTAATAAAATGTTCGAACATCAGATAGGAAAATCTATGGAAGTTTATATTGATGACATGCTAGTTAAGTCCCAGCGCACAGAGGGCTTTGACCCATTTGCAGGAAACGTTCGACATCTTGAGAAAATACAACATGAAACTCAACCCTGAGAAATGTACTTTTGGAGTTGGCTCGGGCAAGTTCTTAGGCTTCATGGTGTCGAACAGTGGGATCGAGATCAACCTCGACAAAATCAAATCCATCGGTTAACCGGAAATATAGTTGCCCTAGGCCAGTTTATTTCGAGATCATCAGATCGGAGTCATCATTTCTTTTCCCTACTCAAGAAGAAGAACGACTTCGCATGGACTCCAGAGTGTCAGCAAGCCTTAGAAGAATTAAAACGGTATCTCTCGAGCCCGCCCTTGCTTCATACTCCTAAGGAGGATGAAAAGCTCTACTTATATTTAGCTGTATCCGAGGTGGCGGTAAGTGGCATGTTGGTTTGAGAAGAACAAGGTACACAATTTCCTACTTATTATGTAAGTCGGACACTAGGAGATGCTCAAACCAGGTACCCACATTTAGAAAAGTTATCTCTTGCATTAATAAGCGCATTTAAGAAATTAAAACCATAACTTTAATGTCACCACATATGTGTATTGACTACATACTCACTTTAAAATATCTTGCATAAGCCCGAACTATCGGGCCGATTGGCCAAATGGGCCATCAAACTTGGAGTGTATGATATCGAATACCTGAACGCCTATCAAGTCTCAAATTTTGGCATACTTCGTGGCTGACTTTACGCCTACCCTCGTACCCGAAGTAGAAATGGAACTCTTGCTAAAACGGGTACATCTTCGGGGGTATCGACCATGTTCACAGTCGGGGCCTCGAATATGAAAGGGTCCGAGCTCGGAATTGTTTTAAAATTTCCTATGGGCAATGTCATAAGGCAATCTATCAAAACCTCTAAATTGACTAACAATGAGGCCGAGTATGAGGCCATGATTACAGGTCTCGAACTAGCCAAAGGCTTGGGAGCAGAGGTCATTGAGGCAAAGTGTGACTCTCTTTTGGTAGTAAACCAAGTAAACGGAAGCTTCGAAGTTCGAGAAGATAGAATGCAAAGGTACTTAGACAAACTTCAAGTAACACTGCATTGCTTCAATGAATGGACACTAGACCATGTACCTCGAGAACAAAACAGCGAGGCCGATGCACTTGCAAATTTGGGGTCATAGTTTGAAGAAGATGATATTATCCCGGGGACTATCGTCCAATTGTCGAGGCTGGTGTTCAAAGAAAGACATGCAGAAATTAATTCAACAAGTTTGACATGGGATTGGAGGAATAAGTACGTCGAATACTTGAAGCACGGGAAGCTCCCCTCGGAACCAAAAGAGTCGAGAGCACTACGAGCCAAAGCATCTCGATTCTCACTCAATGAAAATGGAACATTATATTGTAGAACCTTTGACGGACCACTGGAAATATTCTTGGGACCGAGGGACATCGATTATGTACTATGAGAAATCAACGAAGGCACTTGTGGAAACCATTCTGGTGTCGACTCTTTGGTTCGCAAGGTGATCAGAGCAGGGTATTACTGGGATAGCATGGAAAAAGATACTAAGGAGTTCGTTCGAAGGTGTGATAAATGCTAAAGGTTCGCACCGATGATGCATCATCATGGTGAACAACTCCATTCGGTCCTATCCCCGTGGCCGTTCATGAAATGGGGGATGGACATCGTCGGCCCCCTACCAACGACGCCGGGTAAAGCTGAATTTATTTTGTTTATTACCAACAACTTTTCAAAATGGGTAGAAGCGCAGGCCTTCGGGAAAATAAGAGAAAAAGAAGTCAGCGACTTCATATGGGACCACATCGTGTGCCGGTTCGGGATACCCGCCGAAATAGTATGCGACAATAGGAAACAGTTCATCGGCAGCAAAGTGACAAAATTCCTCGAGGACCATAAAATCAAAAGGATTCTATCAACGCCCTATCACTCAAGTGCAAATGGCTAGGCCGAGTCCAGAAACAAAATTATCATTCAAAACTTGAAGAAGAGGTTGGATGATGCTAAGGGGAAATAGAGAGAAGTCTTGCCCGGGTTGCTATTGGCATATCGAACGACGTCGAAGTCGAGCACGAGGAAACCCAGTTCTCTTTAGTGTATGGGTCCTAAGTGTTGATTCCGGTCGAGGTCGGGGAACCCAGCGTCAGGTTTCAGCATACCATCGAGGGTTTGAACCACGCGACCATGAACACTTCTCTCGAGCTGCTAGATGAAAAACATGAAGCCGCATTAGTTCGAATGGCCGTGCAAAAGTAAAGGATCGAGAGGTATTATAATGGAAGGACGAACCTTCGCTATTTCGGAGTCGGTGACATAGTTCTAAGGAAAGTAACCCTCGTTACTCAATACCCAAACGAAGGGAAACTAGGCCTCAATTGGGAAGGACCGTACCGTGTCCTCGGAGTCGTAGGGAAAGTATCTTACAAACTTAGCACAATGGAAGGCGAGCAACTACCAAACAATTGGAATATTTCATTGCTCAAACGATATTAGTTGAGGTACGATCTTCTCCCCTTTTTCATTTGTATTTAAGATTAACTCCTTACAGGTGTTCGATTGGAAACACTGAAGCATTCCTCAGCTCAAAGACCTTGGGTTTTAAAGCATGCGTTGCACTTTTTTTCCCTTAGATCGGGTTTTATCCCAAATGGGTTTTACCGGCGAGTTTAACGAGGCAACACTTATATGCTACCTAAGAAAAATTCAACAAGTGTTCCAGGCTTCTTTTTCTATCAACCTCGAATACTGGGGGGGCATCACCCTCGGAGGTTGTATTTTCGAAGGAAACAATTCATGCAAAGAGGGCCTCGATAGGAAAACATTGTAATGGGCCAAAACGATCAAATGAACGGTGTCCATGTAGACTAGTCGAGCCCCCGACGGCAAAACATGTACGCATGTATCAATTATTCGAAGAAGCACTCTTATTATATCAAAACACTCCATGTCTCAAAAGAAGTCTACTATTATAGGAAACTTCATGCTTATAATTCTACAAGAAATGGCTCAAGAACCCAAATGCATTCCGAATGCTCGGGGACTATCATTGACAGTCAACACATCGAGTCATCGAAAACTCGAACTTATAAGACCTTAAAGAGGCATACTCGAACTTATAAGACCTCAAAGAGGCATACTCGAACTCATAAGACCTCAAAGAGGCATCCCCTTGATATAAAGGCGAATGCCATCATACTCGGGGACTAAAGGCTACGACCATATAAAAAGCTACGTCCATATAAAAGACTACGGTCATATGAAAAGTCTACGGCCAAAATAATGCGGTTCGGAGACGTCATAGATCCGCTATAAAACTAAAGGCCTTCAAACACTTCTAAAACTCGGTTAAATCAGGGTACCCTTGGCAAAAGAAAATGATAAAGGGATTCGATAAAATCAGCCCTCGAATAATGCGGAGGCTTCGATAATATCAGCCTTCGAAAAAACCTCAAGAGGTATTCAATAATCGTTATACGACGAATTACGAACGAGGTTCCAATCGATCGAACCTTCGAAAAATTCAGCGAGTATGAATACACATGCTAAGGCATACTAAATTTTTCACTAAGTCTTTTAGCCGGAAAGAGGGAAAAAATATAACAACTTTAAAGGCCGAATCGGCCCTACCTAAAGAGCCTAAGAGCCAACCTAAAAAGAGCCTAAGGGCCAACCTAAAAGATCTTAAGGGCCAATATTTAAGAGCATAAAGGACGAAGCATACGGAGCTCGAGACCTTACTCTCACTTAGCTCGGACTCAAACGTCCCATCACCTCGAGCTAGTGTCAAACTTACTTACAGCTTAGACCGAGGATAACACCTAAAACATATTCCGTCAGTAAACCTAAGGGTTTACCTTACCCTGAATTTGAACCGATGCTCATCCAATTATCAAAAGTTATAGCATAAAAAATCTAGCAAACTTTGAAGAAAATTGAAGGCTAAGAATTACAATCAAGGAAACTCCTTTATTTTTCATATATACAAAAGGTATTACAAAGGAGTTCTACAAAACAAAAAGATAGAAATTCTTGTATCTACACCAGGGGGCATCCCCCCCCCCCCGGGCCAATGGATTTCCCCGGACCTTTCACTCTTTCGGGGCCAGCCTCTTCCCTCGGAGTAGCCTCTTCTTCAATATCCTCCAAAACCACCATGGTCATATTCCACGTCATCATCATCGTTAGAGGTAAGGACAAATTTGTCATCAGCCTCATCTTCCTTAGCTTGATTTATCTCTTCGGAGAGATCGAAGCCCTTGGCGTGGACCTCTTCAAGGGTCTCCCTTAGAGATCGGCACCTGGCATAGACATTGCTCTGCTTCTCTCAGTTGGAAGCCCATATCAACTCCATCTAAGCATTGGCAGCATCCTGCAAATAGATGGCCATCGTCTTGTCAGCCTTGATTTGTATCTCTTTGGCTTTGGCCTGGACTTCCACAACTTCGGCCTCGTCCTTCGCGAGACCAACCTTGAGCTCCACTATTCTCCAGCCTGGATCGAACTGCTCTCTTGAGAATTTCGAAGTTGGATATCGAGGGCAGATACTTTTTCAAGTGCATCTTCTTTCGCCGCAGCCAGGGTGTCCATCTTTGCTTTCCATTTATTACACTCGGAGTTGACTTGATCGACCTCACCATGAAGGCGCTCCAGCATCTCCACCTTTTACTGCAGCTGAGACATTGAAGTGTTAGCCTCCGAAGACAAGAGAGGAAGCCTATATTCTTTCAGAATAGAGGTTACCTGCTTCTCCAGCTCATCCACGTATTCACGAGCTTTGGTCAACTCCGACCGAAGGTGCTTCACCTCCTCTTCCTTCTTGTCACAGAGAAGCCTAAGGATTTTTCTTCGTTCAAAGATTTAGGCAACTCGGCTTCACAATGGCTTAGTTCGGCCTTAAATTATTTAATACCTAAAAATAAGAAAGAAATGATCGGTTAAGCAAAGGAAGAAGTTATGACATTAAATGAAATTACAACACTGCTAGATCTTACACTCGAGAAAAGGTGTTGGGCCTCTTCGAAGGTTGAGGTTTCATCCGCTAGGTCGGCTTCATCGACCCCAGCAAAGAAACCCTGGAAGGGGTTATATTCACTCGTGACTCTGCCTAACTCAGGCGTCTTCAGGTCCTGAGCATCCCTAATAGCATTCTCGAAGTAGGCCGGAAGCGAAGGGGAATGACCTGCTGGCACGGCCTCGGGGAGATCATCTGAGGCGCTCTGTTCGGGCAAAGAAGCTTTGAAGCTTGCTCCTTTTGGAGTAATATTTTGAAGCGGTCACCACATCAGGCAATGCAGGGCCTTCGTCCCTCCTTTCTTTCGAAGTCCCTTCTTCGGGGCTAGGGGCTCCGGCCTCAACGGGCTTGACAGCCTTGGTAGATTTTTTGGTTCGAGCCACCAAAGTCGAACCCTCCACCTTGTCATATTTATCGTCCATGAGCTGGTGGACTGAGTCAATATCCACATTGATCACGATGCTCTTCTAGCGCTTCCGAGCAGGCTCTTCTTTGTTCTGGGTATCCTCGCTCTTGAAGGACCTCTTTTTTTTGTTATCCTTTTTCGTCTTTGAAGCCGAAGGTTCAACATCCTCCCCGAGAGGGGGCAGACTCATCTCAAAGAACTTGCCAATGCCTGCCATATAAGAGTTAAATTATAGGAAAAGAGGCATTTTTAATGAGGAAAGAAATATTGAAACACGAACCATGGTGTTTTGTGACGTGGGGCTTGAATTCATGGTTTAATACGTTATGTGCCTTACATTTTATGAGCGCTAATGATAAAAATACACTTTTTATGTGCATAATGGACTCTATTTCATGTGTAGATGCATTGGAGATGGAAACTGAGCTAAATGGATGCATGAACGTTGAAAATATGCTTAAGAGGCAAAAAGGAGCGAAGCCGACTATACCCGGGCGTTTGAGCTGAAAAGCCTGGCCACACCAGGCTTTAGCCGGGCGTTTGGGATGTAAAACCTGGTGAGGCCTGGCGTTAGCCAGGCGTTAGTGCCCAAACGCCAGGCTTGGCCAGGCGTTATCCAGGCGTTTGGCCTGTAACGCCTGGCCCCTGATCCGGTCAAACCCGAGTTTTGAAGATTTTAAGTGTTTCCCGATTTGATTAGAAGTCCTCTACACGGCTAGGGTTTATCCTAAACATATAAATAGACCCAAGAACCCAACTTTGAAGTGAGAAGAGAAGCCATTGAAGTGAAGAAAAAAACCTGTGGACTACTACTCAGTGAAGCAAACAGTGATCTTTATAGCTTTTATTTATTATTTTATAGTTGAATTATGCAAGTTATTTTAGAATTGTTTCTTATGAATTTAAGTAGCTAAGTTCTTAATCTAGGGTTTTGGTGGAACCCGTTGGGGGATAAACTTATGGTGATATTAATATAGTTTGGTTGATTGTTCATCTCTATTTGTTCAACTACGTTCTTGTTGTAGTTAATTGAATGGCCATCAATTAGCTGTGCCTATTTATTATGTATCTACTTGAGAGAGAGTTCATATTTAGGTAATTGTTTGAACAATAGCACTCCCAGAGTATAGACGAAAGTTATAACTGAGGGTTTAGAGGTTGGATTAGAGATAACGATACTTCGGGTGCAATCTAAGTGAACTGTAATGCGATCTAGCTAGCGTAACTTGAGAGAGTGCGTCTAGTAAATTCTCATAATTAATTGAGAGAGATTTATGGTAGATAGAGTGTTCATGATTGATAGAGATAATTAATCAAGCTATACGAAGTATCCGAGAACTAAGTTCACCAACGGGGGAAGCCATAGCCTTTATTATAATTGTTTACATCATATTGTTTGTAAATTGTTAGTTTATTAATTTTTTCAGTAGAAATAGTAAAACATCACCAATTGATATTCAAAAGTCTTGAGAGAATTGATTAAGTAAAAGTTGCGTATTCTGACACCTTGCTCGATACGTTAATTCCCTGTGGGATCGACTCTGGGCTTAATACCCCGGATTATATTTGCATGCCTGCTTAGTCTTTTATTAGACATAGTTGAGCGTGATTAAATTTTGGCGCCGTTGCCGGAGAATTAACGGTGTTATAAATTGAGTTGGAAGAAATACAAAATTCTGAAATATAGTCAATTTTCTTCAAATTTTCATTTATACATTGAAAGTTTAACGTTTGCGAACGTGTTGCAGGTGCATGCCTAGAAACTCATCGAGAACTGGTGAAGTATTTGAAGCCTTATCAGACCCCGAGAAAGTTTTCAAGGCCCTAAACCGGACCAACCGGAAAAGCAAACAACAACCACCAATTGAACAAATTGAACCCGACATGGAAGATCTAAAAAATAGGAACAATCATGGGGATGATGTGGTAGACCCAGTCGCTCAAATAGGGGCAGAGGCTCCTTTATATGACTGGGCACAACCCACCGCTGAGAATTTGGCCACTGCGATACTAGTCCCTAGGATACAGGCCGAGTCCTTCCAAATAATAAATAATATGCTACACTTATTGCAAAACAAGGGACTATTCTCAGGGTCATACATCGAAGACCCCCATCAGCATTTGAAAAATTTCCTGTCAATTTGCAAAACACAGAGGTAGCCAAATGTCACCCAGGAGGCAATAAAACTGTTGTTGTTTCCATTCTCAGTGACTGGAGCTGCTCAGACTTGGCTAAACTCACTCCCCATAAATTCCATTACCACATGGGAGGAGTTAGTTAAGCAATTCGTAAACAAGTTTCATCCACCTAACAAGACTGCCCAACAAATTGATGAAATCTTGAGCTTCAGATAGAAACCAGTTGAAACATTGCAAGAGACATGGGAACGATTCAAGGGGATGCTGGTTATATATCCACATCATGGTATTCCAGAATAGATGTTGGGACAACTTTTTTATATGGGTTTGGCTGATACTGTTAAAGCAAATGTTGATGCTTCAGCTGGTGGAGCATTCTTGAGCAAAACGTGGAGAGAAAGTCAAATCTTACTTGATAAAATGGCATAGAATTCAGGATGGACAACAAGGAATGCACCTATTACACCTGTAGTTCACTCAGTGCCATTTGATCCATCCAATACTATTGTAGAGAACGTGGCCACCTTAATAACACAGATGAGCATACTTACTAAGAAGGTGGAGGAATCAGGACAAAAGCAGCAAGTACACATAGTAGACACAACCAATGGGGGCTTATGCACATCTTGCATTAGTCAACCACTTGGTAATCACTGGAATGCAGAATGTGATCACCCCCCTTATCCAGAAAATATGAATTATGTGTCAAATTATGAACGCTAGAGACAAAGGGGGCAGAACTGGGGTCAACAAGAACAACCATATAGACCGCCTCACCAACAGCAGAATAGTGGAAATATAGGTGTCATGAGACCACAAGGGAATGCAGCACCATATCAGAGGTCGCACGGGTATAACCATCAGAATCAGCAACAATCATACTACCCTCTTCAACATCAACAAGGGGAAAGGCAAAAGGATGGGTTTTCCAGGTTAGAAGCTGTGATGCAGCAGGTTATTGGGTCAAATGCCAAAATCAGTGAGAGAGTAGATGTACATGATGCAACTATTAAAAATATTGAAATACAGTTGGGACAGATATCTATGGCAGTGAACAATCGTCCTCCTGAAACTCTACCTGCAGATACTCAGGTAAATCCTATGGACCAGGGCCCAAGGCAGCTGATGGCAGTGACTCTCCGCAGTGGCAGAGACTTAGACTTGGAACGGGAGAGAACTCGTGAAAGTAGGCAAGTTGAGACACTGGTACCCAAGTCGATTGAACTTGATGATTCAACAAATTTGACTAAGGTAACAGTGCAACCTACTGAAGGAGAACCCAGTGCACAGAGTGTGACTGAAAAAGAAGTGGAGATAGCCTAGGAGCCGGTAGTTGAGGTGGTGGCTGAGAAAGAAAAGTCCCACATCACTGGGAAAAAGAGAACGCCAGCTCCATTCCCTCAGAGGCTGGCTAAATACCAAAAGGATGAACAGTACAAGAAGTTCTTGGACATGCTAAAGCAAATACAGGTAAATATCCCATTGATTGATGCGTTGAAAGAAATGCCTGGTTACGCTAAGATGATGAAGGACTTGATGTCCAGAAAATTTGACTTCCAAGATTTGGCTACTATCACCCTTACTCAGACTTGTAGTGCGGTGGTGACGCGTCCTATTGTTGAAAAGTTCTATGATCCAGGGAGTTTTACAATTCCTTGTACAATTGGAAACTTAGTTTTTTCCAAAGCTCTATGTGACTTAGGAGCCAGTATTAATCTAATGTCGCTGGCCATATATAAAATATTGGGGATTGGTAGAGCCAGACCAACTTCAATGTTATTGTAGTTAGCTGACAAGACGGTAAAGAGATCGTCAGGCATTCTGGACGATGTATTGGTGCAAGTGGGGAAGTTTGTATTCCCAGCTGATTCTGTGATATTAGACTGCAAAGTGGATGAGGAAATTCCCATAATCTTGGGAAGGCCATTCTTGGCCACAGGCAGAGCCCTTATCGATTGTGAGACTGGTGAACTTAAGATGAGGCTCAATGATGAAGAAATCACTTTCAACGTGTAGAAGTCTATGAGGCGACCTAGTGAGTTCGCCAACTGCTCTCTTATTGATGCTGTGAATGTGATCCCAGGAAAAGATGATGCATCCCTGACTGTTGGGAACCCTTTGGATGAGTGTTTGTTGAATCTAGATGATATGAACGGTGAAGAACTGGCAGATTGGGTGTTAGCACTTGAGGAAAAAGGGGTATGGCCAAAGGCTCTCGAGTTTGAGTCACTATACGTAGAGGAAAGAGAGAACCCGCCGGCCAGGCCATCTATTGAAGAACCACCCAGGTTGGAACTGAAATCGGAGGATGCTGATGTGGTAGAAAAGATACTAGAGTTAACCAAGGACATCGATGATACATACTTTGTTGAATCTAGTGTCATTATTGTTGAGGATGTTGGTACACACTCCAACCATTTTTTCACATTGTGTTTGGATGATAATATGCAAATAGAGTTACTCGAACCACCTGAGGAGTTAAGGGATAAAGAACAAGATGCCTACATTCTGGAATTCGTCTTGCCAGAAAGTAGGGAGTACACAGTTCGTCAAAAGGCCAAGAAGCGCAGATTACTATATTATTTTATTGGGCCAAGCAGATTCGTTCCACCACCTCAAGAGCATGATCATAGGGCAGAATCAAAAATTGGGGTCCAATTCATAAGTTCAAAATGGAGGCATAAAGGGATTAAAGCATTTGCTCGAAGGAGAATGAAAGAAAAACTAATGGAAGGGATGTCGACTCTACTGGATCAGGGAGTTTCTTGCACCTTACTTTTATTTCTTGTTTGTCTGTATGTGATGGACTGAGGACATTGCATGACTTAAGTGTGGGGGTGTTGTACATATTTGTTGTGTTTAGTGTTAGATTTTCTTGTTAGTAAGTTTTGCTTTTAGGTAGAACAAAACAGAAAAAATAAAATAAAATAAAAAAATTAAAAATAGGTGGACTCTTCCCGAAAATGGATCTCTTAGACAGTTCTCTTGAGGGAAGTAAGTCTAGAGAAAATACCAAAAAGATTTTTGTTTAGGTAATGTAGTAATTCCCCCTTAGTTTTTCTTTGGATCGCAGTTCTTTTCCAAGGGTTTTTAATTGAACCGGGTGTAGGTAGTTTTTAATTTTTAGGAGTAGTAACCACATGGTTGAGGGCTTAATAGTAGCAATATCTCGAAACGTGCTAATGCCTTGAGAATAGTCAGTACTATGGTTGTGACGCTTAGGCTCAACTTTTTTGACTCCAGAATAAATACCTTAAATCAGGAATTCTTAAGATTTGCTTAACTCCTTTGACTGGAGTGTCATGATAGATCTGATCCTGAGTGAGCTATGTGCCATGTGTGTGTGAGGTTTGCATGTTATTCTGTGCAGTGCATTTGATGTCTAGAACTTGCCCCGTGTGTGTNTATATATATTTTACCCACCTAATTGTTATGTATCTTAGTTAACCCCGTTGAGCCTATAATCCTGTTTCTTTGGCAGCCACATTACAAGCCATACCCCTTTGTTTGAATTGAGCATATATTTGAACCTTGTCATCTCTCGTAAGCACTGGAAATGTTATGAAATATGGAAAAATTAAAGTGTGGGGTGGTAGGTTCATTTTTGAAGGGAATAATTGAAATAAGGAGAAAGGTGCATTGTTTTGAAAAGTAAGAGTCACTTGAAAAAAAAAATAGTTGTATTATTGTGAAAGAAAAATATATAAGTGGTGACTCTTGATATAATTGTGCTTTAAGAAGTATGGGGTAATAACATTGATGTGAAGGTGGAGTTTGGCTTAAGATAAGTTTGAGATTGAAGGCTAAAGTAGTTGTATTAAAGTGATTAGGGAGGTGTAGTCACTCTTATATCTAAATGTATCCTACCCGTCCCGTAGCCTACATTACAACCAAATAAAGTCCTACTTGATCCTAGACTGAATGAGCTCGATTAGTAGAGTAGTACACTACGGACAAGCCTATGGTACATCGCGTGTGGCATATGAATATTTTTTCTGAGAGTGAGTGAATTCTTTCTATCTTAAGTTCCTAAGTTTCTTAAATTTAATTGTGTGTGGAACTAACTCTTTGATTTGGTGAGGGCACATGATTCACGAAGGAAAGGTAATGTTGTTGACCTCTAAGTTAGAGTAGTGAGTGGATTGTGAATAAAGCATGGTATATGTGAGTCGACTATTGAGGCGAGGATGTCACACCTCTGTGCTTGAACTGTTTTAAATATTCTTGGTATAACGTGTTAAGGGATTTGCTTAAAAAATTTATGTACATGAGTGTAGTTTTATTGCTCAAGGACGAGCAAACGTTTAAGTGTGGGGTGTTGATGTGGGGTTTGAATTCATGGTTTAATACGTTATCTGCCTTACATTTTATGAGCGCTAATGATAAAAATACACTTTTTATGTGCATAATGGAGTCTATTTCATGTGTAGGTGCATTGGAAATGGAAACCGAGCTAAATGGAATCATGAACGTCGAAAATACGCTTAAGAGGCGAAAAGGAGCGAAGCCGGCTATACCCGGGCGTTTGAGCTGAAAAGCCTGGCCACACCAGGCTTTAGCCGGGCGTTTGGGCTGTAAAGCCCGGTGAGGCCTGGCGTTAGCCAGGCGTTAGTGCCCAAACTCTAGGCTTGGCCAGGCGTTATCCAGGCGTTTGGCCTGTAATGCCTGGCCCCTGATCCGGTCAAACCCGAGTTTTGAAGATTTTAAGTGTTTTCCGGTTGGATTAGAAGTCCTCTACACGGCTAGGGTTTATCCTAAACATATAAATAGACCCAAGAACCCAACTTTGAAGTGAGAAGAGAAGCCATTGAAGTGAAGAAAAAAACCTGTGGACTACTACTCAGTGAAGCAAACAGTGATCTTTATAGCTTTTATTTATTATTTTGTAGTTAAATTATGCAAGTTATTTTAGAATTGGTTCTTATGAATTTAAGTAGCTAAGTTCTTAATCTAGGGTTTTGGTGGAACCCGTTGGGGGATAAATTTATGGTGATATTAATATAGTTTGGTTGATTGNATCTAGCTAGCGTAACTTGAGAGAGTGCGTCTAGTAAATTATCATAATTACTTGAGAGAGATTTATGGTAGATAGAGTGTTCATGATTGATAGAGATAATTAATCAAGCTATACGAAGTATTCGAGAAGTAAGTTCACCAACGGGGGAAGCCATAGCCTTAGACTTTATTATAATTGTTTACATCATATTGTTAGTTAATTGTTAGTTTATTAATTTTGTCAGTAGAAATAGTAAAACATTACCAATTGATATTCAAAAGTCTGGAGAGAATTGATTAAGTAAAAGTTGCGTATTCTGACAGCTTGCTTGATACGTTAATTCCCTGTGGGATCGACTCTGGGCTTAATACCCCGGATTATATTTGCAATGCCCGCTTAGTCTTTTATTAGACATAGTTGAGCGTGATCATTTTGCTTCCCACTTGCCCTTCGACAAGTCCTCCATATGCGCTTGTCATATGTGAAGTAGCGGCTAGTTTACGAACCAAGTACTCAAGGTAGAGGACCACATTGGGCATCCACGGGACCACTGTAGAAAAGGGAAAGGAATATTACGCGAAGCTTGGTAAAAGTTGTGGAAAAAATTAAAGCAAAGAATTATACTAACGTTCGAAGTTCCATTTTTCGGGGAACGGCATGTACTCCTCGGGAATAACATCGATGGTCCTCACCCGAATGAACCGCCTCATTCAACCTCGATCCTTGTGTTAGTCGTTATTGGCGAAGAAGGACTTGGTCGTTCGGCGTTGAAGTTTGATCAAACCTCGAAAAAGTTGAGGTCAATATAAGCGGATGAGATGGCTGAGGGTGAACTCGATCCCAACCTTTTCAACGAAGAACCTCATCATTATTACTATCCGCCAAAAGGACGGATGAATCTGGCCTAGGGTGACTTGATATCTTCAGCAGAATTCAAGCACGGGCGGATTGAGGGGACCCAACGTAAAGGGGTAAGTGTACACACTTAGGAACCCCTCTACGTAGGTTGTGATGTCCTCCTCACGAGAAGGTATTTGCAGCACGACCTTCTCTTCCCAACCCCACTCTCTTCTCACAACATCGAGGTGTTTTTTCGTAATTGAGCTTATATATCTCAAGGCATGCTCACGACGGACGGGGACGTCGGGAGGGTTCTCGACTGTAAAGTCCTTTTTTAAAGAACAATTGCTCGGTAAAATCTCATGGAACGCCGGCGGTTTACCACCGGCCGGACGGGAAGTAGAAGATGAGGTTCCTTCTTTCTGAGGAATAAACTTGGAAGTTTTTGCCATCGATTTTTAGAAGTAGAAGGAAGAAATGAGTAAGTCGTGGAGGTTTCAAAGTTGATACGGCGGAGGAGCTGATGGAAAATAGGGATCTTAGAGAAAAGAAGAGGTGTTGCAAAGCAAAAGTTCTTAGTGAGAAGTGCAAACGGATATATATAGAGAAAGTCAACAATTGTTCATTGACACTAATGGCCGACCGGCTGTGACATGCATTTAATTATTTGGGGAAGAGAACCGATGGGACACTTCGGTCATTTTAACACTTGCGTCATGGGAATGATGTCACCATCGGGGACATCGGAAATTCAAATTTTCAAATCGTTTCTTGTCATTTCATTCTAAGAAACGCGGGGATTATTTGTATACGGTCGAAATCAGGAAGCCCGATTTCATAGGCTCGAGATGTTTCCTCGAAGGCAGAAGTTTAGAGGAGGTCTAGCTCGGGCTCGAAGGTGCAGTAAAAGGCTCGAGGGCCTAGATGCTCGATGAGCTCTGGAGCGAGATACGACCAATGCCGAATAATACCGTTGTGAGTTTGTTACGGAAATGACAAGATTCTCGCCACGTCCCCAAAGATCATGGCGTAAATCCCGGGATAGATTTGTACGAATTAGTACAAATCTGTACTAGGTTGTTATATAGTTGTACCAATAGAATTCATTATTGTAAATAGGAATGTACCATGTTTAGGGTTTCTCCTTCTATATAAAGGGGACCCCAATCGTTTGTAAACATCATTCAATCATTGGCAAAAGAATATACTATCTTACTTTCTCGTTTATTGTTCTCTAGAATCATTCTCTAACTTTATTGTTCTTACTTTACTGTTCTTACTTCATCATCCCTAACCTATCTCGAGGTCATCGAGCTCGAGGCCATACTATTCACGTAACATTGGTTTGGTCATCAATTCTTCTTATTTATAATTTAGTTTATTTGTTATTAATTAGTATTGGACTAGATCACATATCTTTAAAACTACAAATCAAATTTAATTGTTACTCATATTTTTTGAGGTAAACAGTATATTTTTCACCAGTAAAAGGATCTAATTAGTCAATTCGTCTTGTGGTTGATATTGTTCTGCTAATTTTAAAACCTTTTTATATATCGGGTGGTCTCTCGTATCTATGCTCGTGAAAGAGTAATTTCTTTAGTTTCTCTATAATTTCTACTAAATTCTTAATATCCTTTTCTAAGTTTCTATTTGTTTAATTTGTAGCACTAGCTACTAATTCAATTGTCTTTAGTTTGAAAAAACTTTTAGAACTCATGATCTAAAGCATATCATAAACATATTTCCGTGGATATGAAATCATGTTATTAAGGGTAACAAATTAAATTGCTTATAAATATATAAATTTATTATTATTTTGAGTCCAAATTAAAAAGGGAAAGTACACCTCTAAATATTGTATCCATTCAACCAAAATCAACAGGTAAAAAGAGAGGTAATTGCATGTATTTGTAATCCAGTCAAAAAGTCCTCGAAAAGACGTGGGCATATTTCCTAGAGGTGATATTGAGATATCGTGGAAGGTCAATAAGAATGAACATTTCTATTTTATATAGCAAAGAGGGGGGAAATAAAATAAAATCATGGTATGAAGAAAAGAGTGTGCATACTTCAAACTCTACATATGCGCGTGGAGAAGGCCAACCCGACGAGTAGGGGATAAAGCGTAGCAAATACTTGAGGTTCAGTTTCAATTCTACTAACTTGCAGTTTACGTTGGCTTTAAGCTTTAAGCTTTGGCGCCGGCGTCGTGACCGGTCGTTAACTTTCTCTCTTCACAAGACCTCGTTGACAGTTGAGGGAAGCGCATATATAAACTCATTTCAAGCAATATAAAGAAAGATGATCACATTTTCTAAGGAAAGATTTATTCTTGGAGTCAACTTATAAGGAAACGAGTTCTGAATCAAGAGAGCTTTGAGGGAACAACGATCGATCATGGCTACATCTAGCGGCGGTGTTCCGCCGGGCTTCCGATTCCATCCGACGGACGAAGAGCTTCTTCATTACTACTTAAAGAAGAAAATTTCGTTTCAAAAGTTTGACATGGAAGTTATCAGAGAGGTCGACTTGAATAAGATTGAGCCCTGGGATTTGCAAGGTACAACTTTTCTATTTTATCATTTTGATATACTAATACTTAGACACGAATTAATTAAGTGGTCATAGAAAGGAAAAGCGACTATGTTTCAAAAATAAAATTAAGCCTGGCTGAATGGTACAGGGCATAACGAATATATGTCTGAGCTCAAATATAGTCTTGATATGTTGGGATTTTGATGCTCCAGTTCTTTTGAACGGGTTAAGAATCATTTTAGCATAGTTGTCACAAGATAATATTTTTACTATATCATTTTGGCTTCTTGTTTGTTTTTCAGGATCAAAGTCATGAAAATCATATCTTAGGCACACTTAGTTTATTGATTTCGAATTTGAGATCAAAGGTGGTTATTTTTTGTGGAAATTTTCTGGATCAAGTCTTGCAAAAATATTTTCAAATCATGTTTGTTTTATTTTCCAAAGAAGTTTTCGCAAAAGTTTTTGAAAAGTATAACTGTTTTCTTGAAGAAATGATTTGATGTATTTTCCAAAGAACATTTCTATTTCCGCTCACAACATACTCACAAGTCTACAGAAAGCTAATCTATTCAAAGAAGTCTTTTCGTGCATAAAAAAATTAAAATACCTTTTCCAAAAGTTGTCCAAATTTCTAGGAAGCTCAAAGTGTTTGATCCTTTCAAATTTCAGTTTGTGTCCATGCAAATTACTATCGTAAGATAAAAAGCAAGCATTAACTCGTTTGCTCCCTGAGGCACCAATCCTTTCTACAATCTAGCCGAGCTTGTAAGGATTCAGGAATTATAGTTATAAATCGTTCCCTAATAATTAGGAAGAAAAGAATTCTCATAGAGGTATTGTGTAAATTTGTTACTCATTGCAATATTCACGTGCAGAGAAGTGCAAGATTGGATCAACTCCACAGAATGAGTGGTACTTTTTCAGCCACAAGGACAGAAAGTATCCGACAGGATCAAGGACAAACCGAGCAACAAATGCAGGGTTTTGGAAGGCCACAGGAAGAGACAAATGCATACGGAACAGCTTCAAGAAGATAGGTATGAGGAAAACCCTAGTTTTCTACAGAGGAAGAGCTCCCCATGGCCAAAAGACTGACTGGATCATGCATGAGTACAGACTTGAAGATGCTGATGACCCTCAAGGAAATCAAAGTGTAAGTCGCTCTCCCTTTTTTATTTTCCCCCCAATAAAATACCTAATTAAAACTTAGCTCGGACTACTGGTTTTTGTCCGTAGTACTCCCTTCGATTCTTTCGAGTTTAGGTGACATTATTTTCTTATTACTTTATTTCGATAAAATAATACATTTTATATTTAAAATAATTTAAACTTGAACTGTCAACATTACTGTAATGAGAAACTTTAATAACCACTTAAACGTTATGATATACTCAAAACACGAGTTTCAAAAGTGTTCTTTTGTTTTCTTAAGCTTCGTGCAAATTAGCTGCAGCACAAAACAGGACTAATAACTAAGTATACATAAGTATGTTCGTTTAAATTTTAAGTGATATGATCACATACTTCTAACATAATATTACGGTAGGTAGAAATTTTAGGTTCAAGTCTAACCGCCACCGCTCATTGGCAACAAAAAAGAATAGATTGCGAGGTTAGTCAATTAAAACGAATCAGATCCGCACGCAAAAGTGTGTCCTTTCTTTGATAATTATAAACTTTTAAATGAGATTATACTTAACATCATTGGTCAAAAATTTGTCGCGATTCAAAGTTATAGTAATTCAAACTCATAGTACTATATAAAGATTGAATTGGAACTTTTGTCCAAAAATAGGAAGCTCGATTACTTGTAAAATGCCGACGTATTCATCCAATGTGATAGGAATCTATTGAAGTCAATTGCATGCATGCACGCATGTTTAAAGTCGAAACGATTAAAGTATCTTATCTTTTTATCGTAGGGTTAACAGGCAAATAAAAAACATAACTGGAAAGAAAAAGCTGATTAATAAGATCCGAACGATATATATCCGATATATTTTCTAGTTCTTTTGTCCAGTTTATGTGATACTCTTTTTTAAGTGAGTCGTCCAAAAAGAATAATATTTTTTTTATATATTGAGTAACAATTTAAGTTTGTTTCCTTGTAAAACGCGCATGCAGGATGATGGCTGGGTGATTTGTAGAGTTTTCAAGAAGAAACATTTATTCAAAGTTGGAAACGAAGGGAGCGGCGCAGCCTCATCAGATCAACTGAACAGCACATCAAGCCACCAATCTCGCGCCTTCAACAGCCAATATCTACTACAACAGCAGAGCAGCCATGGCCTAAACTATTCCCATATCCCCTTAGCTTTGCCACAATATAATTCTCACCTCCAACTTCAACCTCAAAACTTCATTCCTAACAAGCCATTGGGCTATCATGACTTCTCAGCTCTCCCAACTTCTGATCATCAAGCGCCCCTTATGGTGAAGCAATTAATGTCAAGCGCCGATAGCGGCTGCAGCGAGCAGAACCTCCCTTACCAGCAGGAAGTTGGAAGTAGTTGTGGTCATCAGAATATGAATGAATGGGGAATGATAGCCAGTTCCCACGGCCAGCTCGGGCAGGAGGATGATGATTCAGCCAAAACTGCAGGGGTCAGGTTTGATGATGCAAATGCATCCTCCATTAATCAAATCAATCAGCTTTCCCTGCGCGGAGAGATGGATTTCTGGGGTTACACTAAATAACAACGCTATACCCATTTATACTTTCTATCTGGATTCTTAAATGTAAAAGTAGATCTAGTCACTATCCTATTATTTGCTCGCTCTACCCGTTATTTACATGATTAAAAAAACGGGTAAGTGATAGTCCCAACATTATTTGCTTTATAATATGTTATTATCAATATTCTTGAATGTCCACAATTTACTCTACGTGCATTATCAATTTCAAATTTGATTGATATGGTCACGTATTTGTTCCGGTCACTACTGAAAAATTAGTCTACCGTAAAACATGGAAAACCGTTCCCACAGACTGTTAAACCGTTGCCATAGAAATATTGGAACGATTTACAGCCTGTTCCATCAGCCCACGTACCCATAGGTCTATAGGAACGGTTCTTGCAATGGTTTTGCATCGCCATGACTATAGATACTTCTATCGCAATGGTATTCCTTTTCTCTATTGGAACGATTATTTTTCCAATTGGAACGGTTTAAAACCGTTACTATATTATATTGTTTATACAACGATTCTTAATAGTTACCATATTATTTAATGCAACACTTATGCAAGCTATTGTTACGGTTATGTATGGATATAACAACGGTTTGTTAAAGCTGTCTTAAAAGTTATATTTGTATTGGAACGGTTTATAGATCATTTTGGAACAATCTATAAGACCTATTGCAACAGCTTACATTGTCTAATGGAACGTCATTTGTGTCCTATTGCAACGGTTCTGGTAGGCTATTGTATTAGTTTAGTTAAAACTAAAATATAACACCTATTATAAATAAATATTTATATATATAATAAATTATAATAACACTAAAATTTAAATAAATCATAAAATAAAACTATTAATAATATAAATTATCCATCAAGTAAATAATATCCATAAAGCAAATGTTCTACCCCAAGTGCATAAGTTTAGTACGTTTCAAGAGAGTAAGTTTCAAAAATGTTGATAACAAAAGATTCCTAGAACATTCATCTATAGCAATTCAAAATTCATCTCGATTAAAGTCTAGTTCTTCACTACCTTCATCATACATTTGTTGATCTACTCCGCCTACAAAAAGGATAAATAAAGTCGTCATTACCCTTCAAGAGAATTCGGTCTAGGAATACTCATAGCACAAGTTGCCATGAAAAAAGAAAAGAACAAGAAAAAGGTAACATAAAAAATTCAGAATGCTCGGAGAAAGTATAAGAATCAGCTAATGAAAGACCAAGAAGGTACTGAAAAGCACAAAAAATTAGACTTGTCAATTTTTTTCACATATATTAAATGGGATAAAATAGAGTTTCAGTGTTAATGATGACTAAAATGCTCTGAAACTCAATTCAATGGGATACAATAGAGTTTCAGTGGGTTATTCAATTAAACTCTATTTGAATTACTCAATAGATTTCATAAAATCTATTTGTAAGGAAAAAGTAGGCAAGTGTACTGCCTCAAAAACTTTCAGTGACTTCTTTAAATGTTTGCAAGTTGTACCAACACAAATAACATTCCAGATCAGCAGGTGCCCGAAGAAATATACACGCAAGTTGAGCCTTTCACCATTGTTATGAAAAAACAAAAGAGAAAACAAAAAGACAAGAAAGAACGAACAACCTTACATACATTTGCCGAAAGCCCTGAACTGTGCAGCAAAAAATGCAAGAAGCTACAGTTATCAAATAGAACTTGATTAACCATGGCTTCATTAATTACTTGTATAGAAGGAAATTAGGGTAGAGTTGGCTAGTGGTAAGATAATGAGAACAACAGGGACAATCACTCTTGTTGTGAAGGTGAGTGATTATACACATTTAGCAAGAACTATGGCCATAGGAAGTTAAAAATGCATCCTTTATAATCTGCATACAAATTTGACACAACAATTCCCTATCCAATTCCCATTCTATTTCATCTCCATCCATTACACTACCACCCCGCTCCTCTTTAACCCCACCCTCACTGACCATTCTAATAACTGATCTGTCGGAATGGTTTCTGAACCGTTGCAAAAACATCCGTTACAATAGGCCCATTTTCCGGTAGCGTCAGGTACGTTTGATTTAGGAGAAAAAATTAATTTTCTCCCCAATTCAAGTTTTTGTAGGGGATATAGAAAAGCGGAACTCCTTTGTAAAAATTTCATAGGGTGCCGGTCACCCTATTTTAACTTATACCCACTTTTTAAAAAACTTTTAACTTGTACCCAAATTAGAAGAAACATCATATCACTGTTGCTGCTACTGGTTTCCTTCTTTTTGATTTCCTTATTCATCTGGCAGAGTGTTTACCCGTAAAACGGTACAGTTGAATTTGTTACGTGATTTATAGACAAGCGAATTGATTTGATCCAAAAAAGATCAATAAACAAGATTAAAAATAAGACTTAGCGGTTAAAATCAAGGAAATGACAAGCTTGAATCCGAAAGCAATGTCTTTGGGGATAGAAATAAGAACTATGTAAAAAGCAAATAAAGTTATTTTATTGAGCTTGAGAATAGAATATAGCATAAATTTTTCCATGGATTTTGTATGTTACAATGGCTGTTGACATGAGTCTACTATTTATAGCTATACTTAGGGAAACAAAATCCTAGGATCAAACCTCTCTTAAGTGACAATAAAGCGGCCATTGATGAATATGTAATGGCAGACCATGAATGCAAATATTCTCTGCAACAACTGCCCATTTAATGCCAAGGAATATTCTTCATAAATGTTATCTAATGGCAAGCATTTGATCTGCCCACGTCATGCTCCCTTCGAGATTTATCCGATATCATTTGCAGTTGTTACCCCCGGAACTAGTTATTACACTATTTTATTTCTATTTGTCTTCGGTTCCACGTGTCCCCCTACTATTCAATCGCGTAACGTCAATCAGTTTTACCCTCTACAGATAGTCCCCCTATTTTCCGGTGGTATATCTTTGTGTCACCGGGAAGTTGATGAAGATCCCTTTTTGGTGGGAAATCTTTTGAACAATCTCTGAAGCTTGAAAGGACGCATGTCTTCTCACATTTAATATCCCGAACATGTGTTTCCCCATGATTCAGCAATATTTTCGCCGATTCCCGAGGTAATCGTGACCATGATTTTTTTCATTTATGTCTTTGCTTATTCTCATCATTTTACCTCTTTCACTTCCAAACCTTTCATAAGTCCATTATCTTCTTTGCACTTAACCTTCTTATGCTTTCACCCCTTTCCGATTTTCTTCAAAAAACTCCATTATCCTTTTGCTATCATGGCTTCTTTTACCGAGTCTTTCAAAAACTATGGTCTTCTCCTTGGTGGAGGACCAAAGAGAAGCAAAGGTAAAAAGGTGGATGTTGATGCTCATCCTCCCACGGTAAAAACCATCATCCCCAACCATCTGAGCACCGTCACTAACCTCCAAGAGAAGTTTCCCTCCGTGCACATCCACGAACTTGAGTTGTTAGCAGGCATCCTTCCTCTATTCGTCCTTCTAGTATCCTACTGTGAAGGAGAACTATGACTACCCAAACCTTAACTTCATTACTCCTGACCAGTTAAAGCGGGTTACCTTCACCAAGGAAGGTTTTACGTATGTGATCTTGGAGTTCTGCCTTCGGTACCAGGTCTTCTTGGCACAAGTAGACTCTTCTATATGGCAAACGGTAGCTTGTCTATGCCGGCTATGCACGAAGACGAGGAAAACCCTAACCCTGACACATATGATGAACCTCTACTCCCCCAAAATCTTCCGTGGGGAGTAATAAATTTCATTAGGCCACCACACCCTTCTTATCAGCGTGAATGATGACAATGACCGTGGATGGATGGAGCGATTTATCATCATTTCTACTAGGGATATCGTCTCGGCCACAACTTCATGCTTTCCCAAATCATGGAATTGTTCACATAAGTTTGTAATTTATTCATCTCTTTCCCTTATAAAAAGGCTGCTTCTCTTCATTGTTGACCTCTTTGTTTCTGTTGTTTCAGATGTTCGGTAGACGACACCAAGGGTTTAAAGCTTGGTCCAATATGTTCAGAAGATTCTGGATATTACTACACCAGAAACCCATCGATGAAAAGAGATGGCCACCAAATATAGGTGGAATTCCAAGAACCACGGTAAATCGAGTCCTTCCACTTTCTGCCTCTGTATGCACATAAGTTAATTTGCTAACCATATATATTTTCTTGATTCAGGACTCCCACAGGGCTCTGTCACTTTCCCCGAGGTTGAAGTTTTGGCCGACCCTTAGGAGGCCACGAGACTATTACAAAGTTCCCTCGCTCGAAGTGGTGCCCTCACGTCTAGTTCCGGTGGGGGCACTTCCTCTCAGAGTCCCTAGCCATAGAACAAGCAACCAAAAAGGAGGAATTCTTCCTCGGCTGGGGATAAGACTAAGAAAATAAAGAAGTCCAAAACTGAGCCAGCTGCATCCATAGTGGTCATTGAAGATGACATTGAAGCCTGTGATGAAGGCTCTTCCCTTCAAAGGAGACAACGATCTTTATCATCTCAACCGGGAGTACTTAAAACCCCAACAGAAGGTGAGTTCCTAACATTTTAGGGTGAAATAGAGATAGTAGAGAATATTTATTCTCTCTTTCCGACACCTGTTGTTGCTTTTAGTCCCGGGAGGTCAGAACCCGAGCCTCTTCTGCCTTCGGTTGACGAGCAACCAATAATCATCACTGCTCCTATTGTAGTTGCTTTTCAGCCTACAACACCAACATTTCATGCCCTTTTACACCAGCTGCACCTTCGTCACCAGCATCTGCTACTTCTCCTCCACCGTCCACAGATGCCTGAGAGGAGGGTACTTCTCCTCCCTAGACCCCTGACCACGGGAATTTGGGGCATAATTACTCACCCCTCTTCTCCAGATCTTCGAGAGAGGAGGAGTGTCACTCTCTCAGTTTTGAAGGGGTGTCATCTGCTATCCAAAACGGTGGAACTCGCCAAATGCCTGAAGACGCTATCTTGAAAGAAGGATAAGAAGAAGACACACTCCCTTTCAGGGGAGTGCTTGTTGAATAACTCCATGCATAATGCGGCAGCAGTACCATACTTGTTCTCTTACAACTTGTCTTTTACTTATCTGTTATAACAAAGTTTCTAAATTCGATATACGTTTTGCAGTCCAACTTCCTTGCTTCCGAGGGCCTTTAGAAATTAATTCTTGAAAAAGAAGGACTTATGTCCGAACGAGATCATCTGTTGGTTGAAAGGAATCATCTTGTTGTGCTCGGTGTTGGAGGAAAAGGCTGCTAAAGTGGGCAAACTTGAGGCCCGATTGCAGCAAAGTGAGAAGGAAGTGACATCCCACAGTCAAAAAGCCACTCAGCTACATGCACAACTTCAAGATATTATGGCTAGGTGGGCTGAACTTTAAGATGTTATTCTTGCTGCCACCTTGCACGGGTATGCTGCCGTTAAACAGGTGAATAATTTGGAGGCGGCCTTGAACTCCAAAGCTGAGGAGGCTAATGCCGCTGAGGAGAAAAAAGTCCATATGGAGGAGAGATTCAAGAAGATTATGGATCAAAACTGTCTTCACGTTTTCACAATCTGTGATCTCGATTGTAGCCTCGTTGCCACGAGATCTAAGAGAGATGGCCTTTTGGATGAGATTGACAGACTTAAAGCAAAGCTCCAAAACCAAGGGGATTTTCTCGTATAGAAAAGATGTATGCTATGTATCATATGAGGAGAAAAACCTTGGAGGAGGCCAAAGCGGGAAACATTGATATTGATGATTGCATCGCCAAGGCCCGAGCACTGGAGTTAACTGCTCGAGAATGTCTCCCAGCTCAGCCTGACGCAACTGACTCTTTGAGCACTGGCCGAGTATTCGGGAACCAAGGAGGAACTTAAAGAGTGACGATGAAGCCCAGATCCTGAACCGACAGCTAATCCTCTCAATTACCCCGGGGGGTGGGGGTGGGGCCGTAGATGCCTCTCTCCTCCCCAGTTTTGGCGACGATAATGCTTAGATTTTTCTTCTTTTCTTTTGATGTTTTTCTTTGTACTTTTTTGTTTAATCCGTTTGACATTTTGATTAAGAAGGAATATTTTACTTAAGTATTGTGCAAAGTTTGTTCTTTTTTGAACCAACCCTTTACTATGAGGGTTTCATAAGAGAGGGCCCTCTTATGTTTACGGTGTTCTTAAAGAGGACGTCTCCTATTAATTTAGCACAAGCATTTGATGTTTTTTGTTAACTTTCAAATGATAAAATTAACTCATCGTTTGGACAAGAGACAAAATAAAAGTAAATAGACTTTATTTTTATTCCTTTAATCTATAAAAGTACATAAGCATTTGTTTTCTAAAAAAAAAATTTCCAATACATGTGTCTAACTCATAAAACTTGTTTCTACGGGGCTGGCCATACAGTCCCTGGTCCCGATGAGACATTATTGTTCCCGGATCTAGTAGTCCCATTTTTCGTGGCATCCTTGTTTTCCTGTCCAATACTATTCCCCCCAGTGTTCTAATATGAAGTCTGAGAATTGGAACACTGGAGGTTTTGCTTCGTGGGTTGAACACTTGTGAATGGTTGAATAGCCTTTGGTTCGATGGCAAGCTTTACTTCCCATTAGGAACTTTCCATCGATCCAAAGACTATTTAACCATCCCGTAGTGGTTTATTATTTCAATGCCTTGTCATTTCAAGGTCTTAAATTTGTCAATGATGCTTCCTTTGTAGTATGTTTTCTGATGTTGCCTCGTTAAAAACTTGCTAGAAAATCCTAGTGGGACAAGAGCTGGTCGAAGGAAAAAAGAGTGCAGCACATACTTTCAGTATAGGTAGGATCCATCAGCAGTAATACCTTTTGAGGTGAGTCACGTTCCAATTTCTAGGCAATTTGAATCTATCTTGATTTTCCATCTCGTATGCTCCTTTATCGGTGATAGGTGAAACCCGGTAGGGGCCTTCCCACATCGGACCCATCTTCCCAGCTTTGATTATCCAAGTGTTCTGAGTCACTTTCCTCAAAACCAAGTCTCCTACTTTAAAGTAGCAGAGATTAGCCCTCCGGTTATAGTATCTTTCCATCATTTTTTTCTGAGCCACCATCCTCATGTGTTCCAAGTCCCCGCGTTCATCGAGCGGTCTAGCTTCACCAGCAATGCCTCATTATTTGCTTCTTCATTTATTCGAGAGAACTGTAAGGTTGTTTCTCCTACTTCCACCGGGATCAGAGCTTCCCCGCTGCATATGAGAGAGAAAGGTGTCTCCCCTCTACATGATTTGTCGTCATCCCATAGCACTTCTGATAATGCTTTGGGCCACTTGCCTTTAGCCGCTTCTAATCTCTTTTTGAGATTTTGGATAACCACCTTATTGGTTGACTCTGCATGTCTGTTGGTTGAATTCCCAATGCACACGCAAGTGTACGTGGCCGACAAGTAATATAGGATTTTAAGTCCAGATATC
>ML323453.1:0-21688 GCA_005239505.1 Nicotiana paniculata | reverse complement strand
CCGTAGTCCCAAAGTAAATATGCAGGGGGATCTCCCGGGATACCGTCCCGTAGTCCCAAAGTAGATACGCAGGCACAACAAGAAGATGTTAAGATATAGGGTGCAAAAATACAAAGCAACAAGTAGTTCTAGCCTAACATGCTTCACGTAGTACAATTAAAGCAACTTAAGCAAATAGGCAATTCAAGTCAACTAGGCATGTTTTTCTAAACTAACATAGGCTATAATTGCAAGTACAATAAAGCAGGTATGAAAGAAACTCAGTCTAAATAATTAAAGTAAAACCGGATTTTCAACAATTACCACAAGTATGCGCTTGTCACCTCACGTACAAGGCATTCAATTACCAAATATCACATCCTAAAGGGGAAAGGTCCCCCCCACAAGGTTAGACAAGCCACTTACCTCGAACCGACTCGAAAATCAACTCGAAACCACACGTTTGCCACGGGTATCCGACTCCAAGTGGCCCAAATTTATTTAAATAAATTTCATATCATAAATAACATCTCAAGCAACTGATTCCCCTATTTAATTCAAAGTTACGACGCGAAATTAGGTAAAATGACCAAAACGTCCCTCAGGCCAGCATCTCGAATTCAGATAAATTTTATATTTTCAGGACCCTCGTACTCTCACGAGTCCAGCCATGGAAAATCTCTCTAGTAGGAGGTCAATCACCCACTCAAACCCCAATTTTGAAAAAACCTAAGTTCTACCCAAATCACTCAATTTCACCCATGGAAATCTTTGATTTTAAGTTAAAAACATGTTAAATGATGTTAATGATTGAAAGAATTGAGTCAAAACCAACTTACAAATGATTTGAAAGAACTCTTGTTCTTGGAAAAATCGCCTAAGTGTGTTTGAGTTTGAGAAAATATGAAAAATGGAGTCAAAATTTGGTTTAAGTACACTGTAGGCCACTGGTTGGCATGGGAAATGCGAACTGGGGTTCGCAATTGCGAACACCCCTGACATGGTAATTGCGATGTATATTTCGCATTTAGGAACACTAAGAAAAAGGAGGGACTTCGCATTTGCGACAAAAAATGTCGCATTTGCGAAGGTCCAATACTCGCATTTGCGAACCATTTGGTCGCATTTGCGATCCCTGGCCAGCAAGGGCATCTTCGCATTTGCGATGAATAGCTCGCATTTGTGATGCTGGCTTCGCAAATGCGAAGCCTGCAGATTAGTTGCACCAACAAATTTACAAGTTCAAAAATGCAATCCGTGGCCTATTCAAAACTCACCCGAGCCCTCGGGGCTCCAAACCAAATATACACACGACCTCAAAAACATCCTATGAACTTACCCGTGCGATCAAATTGCCAAAATAACATCATATTCATCGAATTAAGCCTCAAAATCCATGAATTCTATCAAATTTCATAAAACATCAAATTTTCCATTTTAAGTCCGAAACACGACAAACGAGGTTTGTTTTCGACCAAACTTTACAGAAAGGACTTAAACCATATATAAGGCCTGTACCGGGGGCCGGAACAAAAATACGGGCCCGATACCATCGGTTTCTAATCGGATTTCATTTTCAATTTCCTTAAATATTTTCAGAAAACAATTCTACTCAAAAATTCATTTCTCGGGCTTGGGACCTCGGAATTCGATTTCGGGCATACGCCCAAGTTCCATATTTTCCTACGGACCCTCCGGGACCCTCAAATCACGGGTCCGGGTCCGTTTACCCAAAATATTGACCGAAGTCAAATTTATTCATTTTAATATCAAAACTTAGAATTTTTCACAAAATTTCATATTTAAGCTTTCCGGTTACACGCCCGAACTGTGCACGCAAATCGAGGAAACCCTAAATGAGGTTTCCGAAGCACGAAATGGGTAAGAACACAAGTGATGACCCTTTGGGTCGTCACACCTTTTATTTCTGGGGTTTATCGGAAATGCGATAAAAATGTCGCATTTGCGGCAAAGTGGCATTTCGCAATTGCGACCCAAAATCTCGCATTTGCGAGATCCGAGGCTGGCCCAGGAGTTCGCAAATGCGAATCCTGATCTTGCGAGATCAGAGACCTGCAACACCAAATTTCAGCTGTGATGAAATTTTCTAAGTCTAAACACTCCATAGCCTACCCAAAACTCACCTGAGCCCTCAGGGCTCCAAACGAACATGCACGCAAGTCTAATAATATCATACGTACTTGCTCGTGCGATCAAATTCTCAAAATTATATCACAAATTTAACCTCAAAACTCAAGATTTCCTCAAGAACACTCAAATTCCTAACTTTTCAACCGGACGTTCGAATCACGTCAAACCAACTCCGATTCTCATCAAATTTCACAGATAGGACATAAATATCATAACAAACTTGTTCCGGGCTCCGAAACCAACGGGCACGATATCATCAATTTCATATACTATTTCCTTTCTTTATTTCTTGAATTAACCAGCAGAATAATTTTCTTTAAAAATTGTTTTCTAAGGCTAGCGACCTCAGAATTAAATTCCGAGCATACGTCCAAGTCCCATATTTTACTGTGGACCTTCCGGGATCGACGGAACATAGATCCGGGTCCATTTACTCAAAATATCGGCTAAAGTCAACTAAAACCAAATTTTAACTCTAAAATTTTTATTTCTCATATTTTCACATAAAAGCTTTATGGTTTCACGTCCGGACTGCGCACGTAAATTTAGATGATTAAAATTATTCTTTTTAAGACTAATGAGCCTGGAACAGAGTCTGAATTCATGAGATGACCCTTTGGGTCATCACAACGAATAAAGTATTTTGAGTTTCAGGTTATACTATAGATGATTGAACATTTATTGAAGTTCATAATCAATTATCAAACAATACTTATTATTCTAATGTTAGGATTTACACACAATTAATTTTGGTTCTTATTTTCTTAAGTGTTATTGATCGATTTTTTTATTAAAATAATTGAATGATCATGGGAATGTTTGGTGAATTTTATTCTTTGAAGTGTGTCATTATCTATAATTTAATATTGCAGTTACTCAACTAAATATATCTCATAAAAGCAATGTTTTAACTACCAAAATAATGTAACAAATTAACAGAATAAAAGTTTTAACATTTATGTTGCAAGGTAAGAGGAGGAAGTTTTCCTAATAATCTTTGTCCGAAAGTATGTATTTTTTCTCATAGAAATTTTTAGCTTCTCAATATAAAACTAACAATAATTCATTTTATTTTATTTGTGTAGTTAGTAGTTTTAAGAATCTATGCAACTTTTATTTTTATTTTTATTTTTATTATTCTTGGAATTTCTTAATTAGATAAAACTTAAATAGTCTTCATTGGTAATATACAATTAACTATATACATCACATAGATTATTTGCTACAATCGAACTAAATTTATGAATTAAACCAAATGTATTTTATTTATTGAAGATTTTCTTTCTCATAAAAAGAGGGATAATATTTGCATTTGTTGTGAACATGATAATTTTTTTAATTTTATTGATCTTAAACCCCGTGCAAAGAGCGGGTAAGTTTATTAGTTATGTTCTAAAAGACAACCTAAAAGAACCTTTATGACTTCATTAGAGTTGTAAACTTTCAGGGGAAAAATATTATATGAACATTTTTATATGGGAAAATGGTCAAATATTTTTCTCTACTTTCGATATTGTCTACATTTAATTTTCGTTGTACTAGCCGGTCAAATTTACCTCTATCGTTATACTGTCCAACCAAATTTATCCCTACCATCACTAGACTTTTAAAAATTATCTCTTGATCTGTTAAGTAATTCAAAATCTCCCAATTTTCTTTTATTTAAATCAGTTACTGTTGTTCTTGCTCCACTATTTTCAACAATTACTATTGATGTGAATACTAAGGGATCGTTTGGTAGGGTGTATAAGAATAGTGATGAATAAGGTGTATTAGTAATGCAAGCATTAGTTGTACATAGATTATTTCTTATCCATTGTTTGGTGTGGTACATTGAAAATTAAAATGCATTGCATCATTTTAAAGAATATTAGTTGCTTACAGAAATGCCTCCATATTCTTTAGCTTTAAGAGACTTTAAGGATAATTTTATCTTTAACCATGCTAATGTATGCATTCACAGCCTTGGTATTGTTAATACCATGGTTTGTTATGCATTAATTATACACATGATAATACCAATTATGATGTATAACTAATGATTGTATTAGTTATACATAGTTTAAAAAGTGTACAAAACAAGGTATTACTAGTACACAAAGCTAATGGATGCATTATTTTCTCTAATGCACTCTACCAAATGACCTAAAGGTACTAGACTATACAAATTATTCATGAATATTTTAAATTACCAATGCATTCACTTCTCTTCTTGTGATAGTGGGTTTGGAATTAATTTAAAATTTTATTTATTTTTCAACCATATAAACACCGTAGAATTCAATGAGTCTATTTATTGTGTATTATATACAGTATATTCGAATATATTTCGTTATTCTGTGATTAGTATAGAGTTCGATCGACTAACTTAAGAGTGCACAATCCGTAGGCATTTGATTAAAGTAAAGTTGAATTCGATAATGTAAAGCCTTCAAGGAAATTCAACTTCTATCAAATTCTCTACACTTTTGGTGCAACGAATTCATTGAAGTTGGGATGTTATAAATATTTCTGGAATTTAGACAAACTACCTAATTTAGATTCTTCAATTTACTATACTTTGTTTACTTATTAATCATTGTATTATTTTAATATTTGTTTCTCTTATTTTTTTTCAATCAAGAAAGCAGATGAACGTCAATTATTTCAAAAATAGTGGATCACGAAGAAGAATAAGTGACTTAATTGAAATGATTTGGGAGATTCTGGGACACCTGACGGATTGAGGAGTAATTTTTAAAATTTTGCTGATGGTAGGGGTAAATATGGCCGGATATTATAATATAGCTTAAATGTTGATAATATTTGAAAGTAGAGGGATATATTTGACCATTTTCCCTTTTAAAATGTAACGACCCGGTCGGTCTTTTTGAGAGTTAGAGCCCAGATACCCTATTAACTGCTTTCCCCACGTTTTTTTCTGCTATTGGTACTTTCCGGAGTGATTAGTTATGGAATTCGGAGAGGTTTGAGACACTTAGTCCCTAATTGTGAGTTTAAGCCTTATTTGGACCATAGCTGGAACTGTATGAAGACGGACCTGGAATAGAATTTCATCAACTCCGTTAGATCCGTTGAGTGATTTTAGGGTTAGGAGCGCGTCTGGAATGTGTTTTGGAGGTTGGTAGTAGATTTAGGCTTGAATTGGCGAAAGTTAGATTTTCGGCGATTTCGGCCGATAGGGGAAATTTTGATATCGATATTGGAATGGAATTCTGAGAGTGGTTGTAGGTTCGTAGTGTCATTTGTGACCTGTGTGTCAAATTTGAGGTCATTCGGACTAGTTTTGACGTGTTTCAGCATCGTTTGTAGATTTTGGAAAAATGCTAAGTTCTTAGGCTTGAAATCATGTTTAATTCTTGTTTTTGGTGTTATGTGATGTGGTTTGAAGGCTCGACCAAGTTCGAATGAGGTTATATGACTGGTTGGTAGTTTTAATTGAGGTCCCGGGGGCCTCGGGTGTATTTCGGATGCTCAACGGGAAGAAAATAAGACTTAGGCAAAATCTAATGTGGAATGTTCTGGTGTTTTCGCACCTGCAGACGTTGGAACGCAGGTGCAGCCCGCAAAAGCAAAGAGAGAGGTCGCAGGTGTGGTTTTGGGCATGAGGGCCAATGGCCGCAGATGCGGCTCAAGGAGCGCAGAAGCGGAACCGCATCTGCGAAGAAGGCAGCGCAGGTGCGAAACCTGGGGAATTAATGAAATTTCGCACATGCCGAGCCCCAGACGTAGGTGCGTCCCCATGAACCACAGATGCGAAAATCGCTGGGTAGATATAGGAAATTCAAGGGTTTTCAATTTCAACACTAAAATCGATTTGGAGCTCGGTGGGAGACGATTTTTTGAGGGATTTTGAAGGAAAATCATTGGATAACAAATATCATAATATTATAATCTATTGTTGTTTTCCTCTTCTAATTAAGGAATTTGAGGGTAAAAGTTTGGAAATGGGGGAAAAAGTTCCCCAATAAAAAATCTGAGATTTGAGTGATATTTTGACGTTGGATTTTGATGATTTTTGTTTGAGTGTTCTCGTGAGTGAACGGGTGTTCATAATTTGTAAATTTTACCAGATTCCGAGGCGTGGGCCTGGGGGACTTTTGGGGTAATTTTTCTAATTTCGCGTTTAGCTTCGAATTGATTAGTTGAAATAGTTGCTTGTAGTATTATTTACACTACGCAATTGATTTGATTAGATTTGAGCCATTTGGAGTCGTATACTCGTGGCAAGAACGTGATACCGAGTTGAGTTAAGCGGTTGAGGTAAGTGGATTGCCTAACCTTGTGTTGGGGACTTCTCCCTTAGGATAATTTGATATTATTTGTTGTGTGGGCGCCGTGTAGGTGAGGTGACGAGTACGTACACGGGCCATTATTGCAAAAATCCCATTTTTCTCTTCCTAAAACATAAATTATTTTTCTTCTATGAAATTGCACTAATATGTTAAATTATCAGCTTAGATTAGAACAATATGTTTACGTGTTTAGGTGCCTAATTGATCTTCTGTGTGTCATGCTTAGTTAGGTCCTTATTCTCCTTACTTGTGATTAGTATAAACTGTGTAAATTCGATGTTATACCTGTCATTCATCCTCTGTGGCATATTTAAATTGGGACTACGGACGTATTCCGTGAGATCCCCCTGTACTGCATATTTACTTTGGGACAACGGACGTATTCCGGAAGATCACCCTGTACTGCATATTTACTTTGGGACTACAGACGTATTACGGGAGATCCCCTTGTACTGCATATTTATTTTGGGGCTACGGACGTATTCCGGGAGATCCCCCTTACTACATAATCATCTGGAACTACGGGATGGTATCCCGGGAGATTCCACCTTGTGTTTACCTAGTTTTGAGCCGAGGGCTCCCTTGACTGTTAAGTTTTCGAGCATTTTCTTTAATTGTTACTGTAGAATCTACTTATCTCTTGTACTATTTTAAATTGATTATATTTACTCCGGTAGGGCCTTAACCTGACCTCGTCACTACTTGACCGGGGTTAGGCTTGGCACTTACTGGGTACCAATGTGGTGTACTCATGCCCTTTCCTGCACATGTTTTCGTGTGCAGATCCAGGTACGAGCTATCAGCCTCGTGGATAGTTGTTGCTGCTGATTCTAGGAGACCGCAAGGTATTTCTGCCGCGTCCGCAGAATCCTCCGAGCCTCCTTCTATTCTATCGTTTTGAGTTTTTTCCTATGTACTTTCCAGACTTGTTTAGAGCTATAGTAGTTGTCAGAAGTTGTGACTATTTGTGACATTTCGGGTCATTGGGAAATTATTTTTGTATGATCCGAGCGTCCAGTTATGTTATTTAGATCATTGAACTTATTTCCTTTACTTCTTGTGTTTTACTTAAATTTTTCCCTTAATAGTAGGCTTACCTAGTCGTAGAGACTAGGTGCCATCACGATACCTTTCGGAGCGTAAATCGGGTCGTGACATAAAAAGTCTAAATGCTATCATATGCTTATTAATTATTTTAAGGGAAAATGGGAAATATATCCCTCTACTTTGGTATATTGTTCACATTTACCTTCTGTCATAATATCGAGACATATCCACCCTTATCATTAACAAGTACTTTTTAAAAGTACCCTCATCTAACAGAATCCACCGGATTAATAGAATGATTATTTTTTAAAAGAAATTATTAACCCATAACCCGTTAAACCTATCATATAAAAATACGAACTTAGATTTATGAGACGTTGTAACACATTGTATTCATTTACAAAGAGATCGAGAATAATGGTGGCAATAGGATTAGTAAGAACTTATATTTTTGGTTCTTAGTTGTTCACTGTGGTGTTAGTATGTCATGTTATCATTTTTGGTTGTATTTTTTTGTGGTTATAATATGGCATCCCTTTTTCTAATGTAATGCATACTTGATAGTTGGTTTGTATGTCGGTAACAACTGATATATTGCTTATCAACATTTGTCTTTGGTTAATGCATGAAGTTAGTGTACTTAGGTTGTTAAGTTACTTTCCAACTTGTTGGTGTACTTTCATTCATGCTTGATGATTTTCTTAGACTCTAGCTTGATATTAAATTGAATCCCCTCTAATTATTTTTTAATGTTTGTTCCTTATAAGTTCAGTTGTTACTAAGAATTATGAGTATCCCATCCCATAGATTGAAATCTAACTTTGATTCTTAAGGTGTGATTTGACGGTAATTATTCATTGCTCAAACGCTTAAAGCAGAATAAGAAAATATGGTGCATGGATACTCATCAACAAAGGCTCATTGTTGGAGGAAGAAATACCTCGGTAGCTGCCTTAAGACTTCATAATTGTCGACCTAATAAGATGTTATAAAAATTCAAGTCATGGTAGAAAAAAAAATCATGGTGAATACTCGGCACAATTCGGCATGGTGGGGAAAAATAAAGAGAAAATCTAGAAGAAAAAAATTTGAAAAGGTAGAATATAATAAACATATAATAAGGATACTAAAAGAACCGTGACTCAATATACAAATGAATATATGATTGTCAGTATTTTTATGTGTAACGACCCGAGAGATCATTTTGAGCTCTAGCGCATTGTTCGACGATTTGAGGCCATGAGTAGCTTCGTTTCAGTTATTTTGACTTGTACGCATGGTCAAATTGAATTTTGGGAAGTTCGGAGTTAATTTAGAAAGAAAATTTTAATTTCGGAAGCTTTAAGTTGGAGGAATTGACTAAAGTGTACTTTTTGAGTAAACGACCTCGGAACCGGGATTTGAAGGTTCCAACAAGTTCGTATGATGATTTTGGACTTGGGTGTATGTCCGGATCGGGTTTTGGATGACCTGGGAGCGTTTCGGCACATATCGTGGAAAATAGGCATTTTGGAAGAATTTCACAAATATGGGTTGAAGTGCATTTCAATGTTATTGATGTCCGTTTGGGATTCCGAGTCTGAGAATAGCTCCGTATGGTGATTCTGGTATTGGGAGTGCGTCCGGATATGTATTTGGAGGTCCGTATGTCATTTCGGGGTCATTTGGTGAAAGCTAGAAATTTGAAGGTTTTTGAGAAGTTTGATCGGGAGTGGACTTTTTGATATCGGGGTAGGAATCTGATTCCGGAAGTTGGGGTAGGTCTGTAATGTCGATTTTGACTTGTGCGCAAAATTTGGGGTCAATCAGACGTTATTTGATAGGTTTTGGGCATCGAATGTAGAAGCTTGAAGTTCTAAAGTTCATTAAGCTTGAATTGGGGTGCGATTCATGATTTTGATGTTGTTTGATGTGATTTGAAGGCTTGACTACGTTCGTAGTGTGTTTTTGGGACGTGTTGGTATAATTGGTTGAGGTCCCAAGGGCCTCGCGTGGATTCCAGATTGTAAATAGATCGAGTTTGGACTTGGAGGAATGCTGGAGCTGCTGTCATCTGGTGTAACCGCACCTGCGAGGTTTTGGGCGCAGGTGCGGAGCCATAAAAGCGGCCAGGAGGGTCGCATAAGCGATGTTGGGCAGGAGCGCAGGTGTGGGGGCATGTCCGCACCTACGAAGGCGCAAATGCGGAAGGGAGATCGCAGAAGCAGAAACGCTATTTTGACCGCAAATGCGGACACTGCTGGGTTGAGTAAGAGTCATACCTGCGATGGATTTTCGCAGGAGCAGCTATTGGACCGCAGATGCGAAGGTCAGGCTGGGAAGTGTGCTTCTTTAAACGAGGATTTGGCTCATTTTCACTTCACTTGTTCCATAAGATCCAAATTTGGAGCAATTTTGGAGTGCCATTTTCATCATCAAGCACGAGGTAAGTAATTTCTACTAGTTGTGAGCTACACACAAGGTTTATACATGGATTTAGGCATGAAAATTTGTAGAAATTTGGCATTTTGAAGGAAAACCTAGAAATTTATATTTTTAGATTTTGACCACGAAATTAGACATGGAATTTCGAATAAATTATGTATGTGAGTTCGTGGTGTTATAGGTAAAGTTTATCTTCAAAATTTTTTGAAATCCGGGCACGTGGGCCCGAGGGTGATTTTATCGACTTTTTGAACGGAGTTGGAAATTGTTGTAAATAGGATTATAATGAGTATTAGAGTATATATTTATGGATTTGCACATTTGTTAACTAGTTTTGTGGCGTTGTGCATTGGTTTGAGTTGTTTGAAAGGCTTGGGAGCCGACTATGGAACTTCGGAGCGAGGTAAGTCTCTTTTCTAACCTTGTAAGATGGAATTAACCCCATAGGTGAATTGAATTCGTGTGTGCTCTTATTTGGGGGCTACGTCCGTACGAGGTGACGAGAGCCCGTACGTAGCTACTAATTATGCCTATGTCCGGGTAGTTTCAGGTTTACACCATGCCTTGTTGATATTGTTATTTGATTATGCTTATTATTTGCCTTGAAAGGAGTTGAGATTAAGTATGCATATTAATTTGCCTTGAAAAGAGTCGAAATTGAGATTTTATAAGCTTTCGTTTGAATTTCGTATTTTTACAAAGAATTAAGGAATATTATAATAATTTGAGAAATCTATGTTCAACCGCGTCGCAATTTTATTCCACTAGCGGGGTAAATTTCTACTACTCTCATAGGAGCGGGTTGGTCGCCTCGACAGGTTAAATAGATGCATCTATGGTTCGTGACGTTTGACCCTCACAGTGCACAATTTATATTTATATGTCGGATCCGAGCGTACGACCTAGTCATGACTTGCGCATGATAACTCTTTGGAACTAATAATAATTGATATTTGCTTTACTGGCTTGAGATATAATTGTTCAATAATGAAAAAGAATTTGGGAATTTCTATTAGTAAAAAATATTGTTGATTATTTCCGGTTATTGAATTTTCAGCTATGTTATGTATTCCATACTTAAATGTAATTTCGGCATTTTTATTGTTAGCCCATAGTAAGTGTCATAGTCGACCCCTCGTCACAACTTCTTTGAGGTTAGACTGGATAGTTACTGGGTACTCGTTGATTTATGTACTCATACTACACTTGCTGCACATTTTTGTGCAGGTGCATATATGTCTAGTGGCCATGTGAGGGTAGAGGCATGCTTAATGTGGGTACTTAGGTGAGCTGCATTCCATATTACGGCCCGCAGCTAGCAGAGTCTCTTAGTATTTATATTTTTCCTGTCCAATTTGTATTCCGGACAGATGCTGTATTTTATTTTACTTCCTAGTTGATAATCATGCACTTGTGACACCAGGTTTTGGGGTGATTATGGGTTGTTAAGTATTAAAATTGTTAAAATACTATTGTTTACTCTATAAATTTCATCTTTTACTATTAAATTGAAGGAAATCGTGATTTCAAAATACTAAAATGAATAATCGAGTTAATCAATTATTATTGGCTTGTCTGACAATGGTGTTAGGCGCAATCGCGATCAATAATGGATTTTGGGTCGTGACAACATTGTATCAGAGTACTAGGTTCACTTAGGTCTCACGAGTCATGAGAAAGTCTAGTAGAGTCTTGCGGATCAGTACATAGACGTATGTACTTATCCTCGAGAGGCTACAGGGATGTTAGGAACACTTCCCTTCTTGATTCCTCATCGTAAGATTTGATTTCTTTGAGGCTTATGCCTTAATTTCCTTCCTATTCAATCTTATGCGACGTGGAGCGCTTGTTATAAATTGGGAATCGAGGAATTGTAAAAGTACTATAGACGTGGTGCAGGATGTTTCTCCCTGCTTATTTGATTCGACTAATATCGTTGCCTTGTGGAAGGATGTTCTGTCATTTCATCTTAGTAACGGTATTCTGATGGTTTTGAGGCTATGCATAGATTGCTATGATGTTCACCAGTTGTTATCGCACAATATTGATGTGATAGTAGGATGCTTGTCTATGTGTCAGGGCAGTGAATGACTTGGAAGGAGGTTTTACTCCGCGCATGACTTAGAGGTTCAGAGTTTTATTCCCAGCGGAGGAAAGGCAATCGGACTATGAGTGTTCAAGTTGGGTTGATAGAATAACAAGACTTGGTATTTCGATCATGGTGGAATTTTCATCTGTGATGTGGTGTCGTCGTCCTTGTTGAATACGTTAAGTTTTCCAGCGTTATGGTCTTCTTCAATTCGCCTTTGGGGAAGAATATGGTGAAATGGTGCCGGGGAAGCGGCTGTTAGAGATCACGGTGAGCAGTGGTTCAGAGTCAAATCGGTGTTCCTAATGTTGATGGCTCAAGGAAGATGATCTTCGGAGAGGTTTAAAGTTGGCAGCAACTTACTAGTTTAAGCGCTACAGAGATGGATTTTTTGATTTAAGACAACAACTGGGCAGCGAAGGATGAGGAAGAACATGTGGGAGGTGTCTTGCGGTGGTTAAATTTCTAGAGGGCCAGGTGTAAGAAACATGAGATGTGTAGTTGCTTAAAGGAGAGGGTTTGACCAAAGTGGGAGAGTGGCAGAATAACATATGGGTTCTGTGGTAGGATAGTTGCACGCCTTGAGGAAAGTTTAGAGTGATTTGGGATTCATGGTGGACAATGACTAGGTCTACGAGCTTAATTAATATTGGCTGCTATACGGAGGAAGGTTGGATACAACAGAAAGGAGTTTGCTTGATATGAGGAGGAATGCAACATGACTTCGGGTTGGAATGTATTGTCGCACTTTTTGGGAGGTCAATGGGGAGTAAACACACTTGTACAGCTGGTAAATGAGCACGGCCTCAAGATGGGTTGCTGATTTCGTAGTAATTGTACTAGTGCAGCGACGTTGGAAGATGTCGGCATGTAAGTTCCACATTGGATTATCTCCTGTGAGCAGGTTAGCGGTCACGTGGTGTTGACGAAGCTTCTACGAAGAATTTTACTGTCTATCTGGTAAGAGGTCGAATATGTAAATATGGCTAGTGATTCAGAGTGTTCATGAAATGTTAACAGAAGGATTTCGAGGAATTTGGCAGGTTGATCGTGCAAGATCATGTCAATGGGGGATAAGGAATGTTGGTGGGTTCCAGAGTTATGCAATGGTAGCTTCAAGCTAAGTGGGAGAGCCCAACCGTATACGAATGGATTGCATGGCTGTCTACTTGTGAGGTTTATGGTTATCGACATATTGGTAGGTTATTACGACTAAGGAAAGAGAACATTAGTGGTAATTTGAGCAAAGGATTTGAGTAATGTGCGCTACAGTTGGCCTTATCGATTCATGTTCAGGGTTTGGGAAGATTCAAGATTTATGCTTCGTGTAGAGGTGATTTACAAGGAAAATGGTTCAGCCGGGTGCTTCTTTGAGAGGGTGTTCATGTGCTAGCATAACCTTAGAGTATGATTATATTCGAAAAAAATGGTACTAGTGGATTCAAAAGTTAAAGTGAGGTGCCTAAGGATTTCGAGTCCATAGTATGGTTGAGTATCGAGCTTTTGCAGCGGATTATGAAAAGGGGCTCAGATAGTTTTGTGTTATCTTCGTCCTGCAGTGTAGCATGGGAGGAGTGGGAGAAAATGACTTCAGATTCATAGAAGAATTATCAGAATGGTTGTACCAGTTGAAGATGAGAATATGCGCCACAAGGAGGGTATGAGATAGTTCGTGGGTTTTGAGACAACGTGGTCTCGTGAAATGGGGTCACTCAGGATGAGTGCAGATGTGAGTTCATTATGTTTTGAATGGAGCTATTATTATTCCTAAGGCAAGTCAGAGTAAATTAGAAGAAGTTAGATCAGTTAGCAATTGTTGAATTGGCATGATGGTGGCAATGATCAGTTCCTTCAGCATATTAAGTTATACATGTTATTTGTGGCGGTAAGTGTGGGGATTGACGGCCACCGAAATTGATTTTATTCGAATGCATTTGAGTATTATGGCATGTTATGTGTAGATGGATCCCGGAAAAGTTATGGTGGTTTAGACCACTGTTAGGGGATTGTATTTTCTGCGGTTATAGGAATACAGTCACGTGTTGCTATGTCTCTCCTGAAAATGAGTTAAGTGAGAGATTTATGTATGATGAAGTGCTTATTCTATTAGTGGTTCAGAAGTTATGGTAAAATTCTTGTACTATCACTTATTGGCATGTTAAGTGCAGTGAGCGACATGAGAATTGGAAGTTGAGGATCAAGGTTGTTGTTTGGCATTGGGAAGAATGTCAAGATCTCGGATGAGCAAGGAAAAATTCAGATGTTTAGAGTGAACTAGTATTGTCTTTAGCGTCACCTGATATTAGTCCTGTGTAAGAGGCTTGGTGTAGTGATTTGCGGATTCCTGATTCTCGTTACATCATTGGTATAGCCGGTGGTATGGATGTGCAGACTTGTTACCTGGTGCGGAAGGTCGTGGGGGCATATCCTACGAGAAGATAGTATAAGTGTGACATGTGTTCACTTGATTGATTAAAGAGTGAATCCAAGTGTGGAGATTGTGGTGCTATCGCTAATTTGAGAAATTATGCTTGGAGGGCACTCAGTTCTTTTGGTTGAGGACTGTGGAAGTGTGTTTCGGATTTGACGGGTGTTCTTATGTGTAATGGGAAAAAAGGGTGTTGTGGATCCTCAAAATGTTATTAGCCCAATGTAGTACGCTCAAAATCGGCTTGAGATCCGTGGATGGATCTAAATGTGAATGTGGGCTATATATCAGACCGTATGTGTTCATTCCAGAATAGCATTGTTTACGGAGGAGTCTTCGAGCACTGGATGTTATTTATGTCGTCAACCATTCCGTGTGATCTCTATTGCGCCATGTGGGTTGTGAGGCGGTTTGATTATTCGCACTCGTATTGGTATCTCATGTAATTTGTGGTGTTGCGAGAGCAGGATGACTCTAGAGATACAAGTCATTTATTTCTCCTTAGTTGTTCTTGAGTTTCATAGCGTATGTCGCTATCCGTCTCCCTAGGATTTGTATTATGCACTTCACGTGCATGTGGTTGATAGTCAAGTATTTCGCAGGTATGAGCATTTTAGCTCGGTAAGTATTTCCTTCTAGATTATTATGTGTGGATCGGGTGGCACAGCGCCACGAGTATATGGTTGGATCGGGTGGCACGCCGCCACAGGTATGTTGTTTGGATCGGGTTTCACTCCGCAACGGTATCATGTGTGGTCGGGTTGCACGTCGCAACAATGTGATGTTGAGTATAGTTCCTTGTATCTATTCTTGTGTGTTTTGTTTCTCATTTTTTGAGGAAAGTTCATAACATCCTTTCAGTTGTTTAATTTGTTACGTGGGTTGAGTGGTTCTTTCCAGAGCTCGTTCTTCCTTATGTGTCATATTCAAGTTGTGTCTTGTTGGTGCATTGATAGCGTCATATGAGATCTTAGATATTGTTTGTGGTGGTTTATTACCGGAACAACTTGTACTGGGTGAGACGATATTATTGGACCTGGGAGCACTGCGATCGAATTTATATGAAGCATATTAAAGAGCAAATATCGTTATTTGTTTCATAATGAGGTAATGGTTCTTGTCAGGAGGAGAGACTCAGTGATTTGTTGGCTCGACAGTTGGTTATGAATTTATACAAATCTCTTCTATCGTGGAAACATTGCAAGAGTTGGAACATGACTTATATGTATCATGGGGGTGGTGTTGTGGCGTCAGATTTGTGGAATTTCGGATATTATTATCAGAGGATGATGTTATGGTCACGTGAGTTATGCGGTGCATGGTGTAAGTTCAGCAAGGGTATGCAATTATGTTTTGGTACAGTGTGTAGTGACTAATACGGTATTCGTATGTTGAAATATGCCTAGTAGAGAATTTCGGATGCTGGAATTTGGCTCTAAGGCTTTTTGTCTAAACAAATGAGGGAATCTTCAGATTGGCTCGAGCTACTGTGCTCAACTGAGTTGTGGTAGCACAAATGGGTGCACGAGGTGTTAAACAATAATTTCATACAACTCCAGAGCAGTTCTTAGCACGTTCGAGGACGAACGTATGTTTAAGTGGGAGAGAATGTAACGACCCGAACGGTCGTTTTAAGCTCTAGCGCATAGTTCGGAAGTTTGAGGCCATGAGTAGCTTCACTTTAGTTACTATAACTTTTACATGTGGTCGGAACTGAATTTCGGAAAGTTTGGAGTTGATTTAGAAAGAAAATTTTAATTTCGCAAGCTTTAAGTTAGAGAAATTGACTAAAGTGTGATTTTTGAGTGGACGACCTCGGAATCTGGATCTGAAGGTTCCAATAGGTTCGTATTATGATTTTGGACTTGGGAGTATATCCGGATTGGGTTTTGGATGACCCGGGAGCGTTTCGGCGCCTATTGTGGAGAGTTGGCATTTTGGAAGAATTTCACAAATTTAGGTTGAAGTGCATTTCAATGTTATCGATGTCCGTCTGGGATTCCGAGTCTGGGAATAGCTCCGTATGGTGATTATGGTATTAGGAGCGCGTCTGGATATGGATTTGGAGGTCTGTAGGTCGTTTCGGGGTCATTTGGCGAAAGTTAGAAATTTGAAGGTTTTTGAGAAGTTTGACAGGGATTTTTTAATTCAAGTTGGAGTATGTCCGTAATGTCGAATGTGAATGGTGTGCAATATTTGGGGTCAATCAGACGTGATTTGATAGGTTTCATCATCGAATGTAGAAGCTTGAAGTTCTAAAGTTCAATAAGCTTGAATTAGGGTGCGATTCATGATTTTGATGTTCTTTGATGTGATTTGAAGGCTCGATTGAGTTCGTAGTGTGTTTTGGGACGTGTTGTTATAATTGGTTAAGGTCCCGAGGGCCTTGGGTGGATTCCGAATGGTAAACGGATGGAGTTTGAACTTGGAGGAATGTTGGAGTTGCTGTCATCTGGTGTAACTGCACTTGCGAGGTTTTGGCCGCAAGTGCGGAGCCGCAAAAGCGACCAGGAGTGTCACAGAAGCGATGTTGGGCGAGCTGGGCAGGAGTGCAGGTGCAAGGGCATGTTTGCACCTGCAAAGGCACAAATGCAGAAGGGATATCGCAGAAGCGGAAGCGCAGAAGCGCCTATTTTGACTGCAAATGTGAAGGCTGCTGGGTTGAGTTAGAGTCGCACTTGCGATGTATTTCCGCAGGTGCGGAGCTGCAGGAGCGGCTATTGGACCGCAGGTGCGAAGGTCGCGCTGGGCAGTGTGCTTCTTTAAACGACGGTTTGGCTCATTTTCACTTCACTTGTTCCATAAGAGCCAATTTTGGAGCAATTTTGGAGTGCCATTTTCATCATCAAGCACGAGGTAAGTAATTTCTACTAGTTGTGAGCTATATAGAAGGTTTATACAAGGGTTTAGTCATGAAAATTTGTAGAAATCCCCAATAGATTCTACAGATTCGGCTTTGGATGCCCCTGTGCATAAACATATGGATAGGGATGCCGATTCAGATGCGGCTAGAAAGCTTCCTCCTGTCAGATAGAAGATTTTCAAAGGGTGCTTCANAAGAGGACTCTTGAATAAGTTGACTTCGCCTGGGCGTCATCTTTCCTTTCATTCACTAGTTGAGTACTTCCTCCTGTCAGATAGAAGCTTTTCAAAGGGTGCTTCGCTTCCAGCTCTTCTTGTTCGATACCGCTTCCCGTCCTTGTAAATATCATCCTCTTACCGCTCTTATGGATCAATCGGTCAACTGTAGGAAACTGGCCAATTGCTGTCAACTGGTATCGTGCCGAATGAACAAGCATCCATAAATGTCGATTCATTCAAGCAAGAGAGTGCAACAATCTTTTCCTTTGACAATGGTCCCGTAAACGAGTGAAAAATACCTTGAACAGTTTCCCCTTTCCCTTTCAGCCAGTCCAAGAGTTCAGTTCACTCGAACAAGTGGTGCTAACCCGGCCACCCAACCCAGCAGGTCAGGGGCAGGCCGGCCATAGGTTCGAATCCTGCCACCTTTCTTGTGGATCATCCTGTGGTTACCGGATGATGGGAATAACAAAGCAGAAATTTGGAAATGAGCACGAGATTCTATCCATGAGGTAAAGCCCCTTTGAATTTGGGATATTGAAGGAAAACCTAGAAATTTATATTTTTGGATTTTGACCACGAAATTGGACATGGAATTTGGAATAAATTATGTATTTGAGTTCTTGGTGTTATGGGTAAAGCTTATCTTCAAATTTTTTTGAAATCCAGGCACGTGGGCTCGAGGGTGATTTTATCGACATTTTGAACAGAGTTGGAAATTATTGTAAATAGGATTATAATGAGTATTAGAGTATATATTTAATGGTTTTGCATATTTATTGACTAGTTTTGGAGAAATGGGCGTCGGTTTGAGTTGTTTGAAAGTCTTGGGAGTCAGCTATGGAACTTCGGAGCCAGGTAAATATCTTTTCTAACCTTGTAAGAGGGAATTAACCGCATAGGTGAATTGAATTCATGTGTGCTCTTATTTTTGGGGGCTAAGTATGCACGAGGTGACGTGAGTCCGTACGTAGCTACTAGTTATGCATATGTCGGGTAGTTTTAGGTTTACACCATGCCTTGTTGATATTGTTATTTGGTTATTCTTATTATTTTCCTTGAAAGGATTTGAGTTTGAGTATGCTTATTAAATTTCCTTGAAAAGAGTCGAAATTGAGGAAATTGAGATTTTAAAAGCTTTCGTTTGAATTTCATATTTTTGAAAAGAATTAAGGAGTATTATAATAATTTGAGAAATCTATGTTCAACCGCATCGCAAATATATTCCGCGAGCGGGGTAAATTTCCACTACTCTCATGGGAGCGGGCCGATCGCCTCGGCAGGTTAAATATATACATTTATGGTTCATGTCGTTCGACCTTCGGTAGTGCACAATTTATATTTATATGTTGGATCGGCCGTACGACCTCGGCATGACTTACGCATGATAACTCTTTGGAACTAATAATAATTGACATTTGCTTGAGATATAAATTGTTAGATGATGAAAAATAATTTGAGAATTTCTATTAGTAAAAAGAATTGTTGATTATTTCCGGCTATTGAATTTTTAGCTATGTTATGTATTCCATGCTTAAATATAATATCAACATTTTATTGTTAGCCCATAGTAAGTGTCGGAGTCGACCCCTCGTCACTACTTCTTCGAGGTTAGACTGGATACTTACTAGGTACGCGTTGATTTACGTACTCATACTACATTTGATGCACATTTTTGTGCAGGTGCATATATGTCTAGTGGCCTTGTGAGGGCAGAGGTGTGTTTAATGTGGGAACTTAGGTGAGGTGCATTCCATATTATGGCCCGCAGCCAGCAGAGTATCTTTCAGAGTATTCATATTTTTCCCGTCCAATTTGTATTCCAGACAGATGCTGTATTTTATTTTTACTTCCTAGTTGATGCTTATGCACTTGTGACATTGGGTTTTGGGGTGATTATGGGTTGTTCAGTATTGAAATTGTTAAAATACTATTATTTACTCTGTAAATTCCATCTTTTACTATTAAATTGAAGGAAATCATGATTTCAAAATACTAAAATGCATAATCGAGTTAATCAATTATTGTTGGCTTGCCTGACAGCGGTGTTAGGCACCATCACAACTGTTTAACCAAAGAATTAAACCCTTTGACTAAAGCTTATTTTTAAGATGAATACGGGTTACTGATAATCAAGGTAATAGAGAAAAATGAATAATAGACAATATTGCAGAAATATAGAAAATCGAAGTTGATTGTATTCGAGAATCAGATGCCTTTACAAGCTGTATTCCCCTCCCTTATATAGGAAATTCTTATAACGTACGACTCTTGCTATGGTTACTCATTAATGGATAATTATGACATTAATGAGACATTACAAAGGATAACGGTAATTGGGGTTCGGTTACATAACGTTCGAGTAATCAATTGTCGGTCCTTGAATCTGCCTGTAACTTTGTCTATATTCATTCTGACCGTGCCTCTCTCCCGTTTTGATCAAGTTGAGTTTGCCGTGGCTGATAAGTTCGTGGGTTTACTGAACGTGCCTCTTTGTACCGTACCTCTTCAAAGAATCACATTCATCTGTCACGTTTTCCTGTGTCCACGTGACTGTCTGAGTTGTCAAAAGTTGGCTTACGTGTGAAACTCTTTTATACCAATACAGATAGTCCCCCCACTTACCATATATTTAACGATTAATATTTGGTAAGTGGATATTCATTTATGGCGTGAATATTTTGCCGTCTCTTTTCCTTGAATCAATGTATCCTTCTCTGCACCATAGGTGTCGTTTGTCACTTCCATTTAATGCTCATACCACGTGTCCTTTTCGGATTGGTTCTGCATTTACTCGGCACCTTTTAGGACTTTTTGCGGCTGCGCCAGTCTCGAAGTGACATCTTCAATTATGACTTTTCATCATTATTTTCCTTTTTCTTCATGTTTGATGATTGTCTTCAAGTATAAATACATGTTTTCTTTTCTTTGCTTCCACGAAACACTTTTCTAACTTTGTCTTTTGTAAAGAACTTTCTTCTTCGCCTTTGTAAACATGTCTTCTTCAAACCAACCTCAAAGAGTAATAGATCTTGAAAGTTTAACGCCATCTTCTACTCTGAATAGGAGTCGGAGGGGTGGTAGACTTAGAATTCTAGGATCCATTCCTTCGAGGGGCTCCTCTTCTTCTCAGATAGTTCCTCCTCCTTTCACTAGATCTCCAGTTTCTCCGAGATTTAGGGTTTCTCGATCTTTGTCTAGAGGTAGAGGAGAACGCCTTCGCGAGCCTGGAGTCGATGAAATTTTCCCTGTTGAGTTTGTTTTTTCTAGGGATAGTCAAGTTCTTGTAGATCAATCTTCTTCTCTTGACAGTGTCGAAAGATATCCAACCCTTATAACTGAGGGTTAGATTTCCCTTGTTCGTAGGGAATGCTTTTGGAGGTCTGACTTTCCTGTTTATATTTCGAATAGTAACCAAAGAATAACGTCTTACAAGAAAGGATATTCTTTTGTTTATACGTATCCTTTCACTTTAGGGTTTAGACCCCCCACTGACCCAGTTATAATTGAATTTTGCCATTTTATCAATATCTGCTTAGGACAAGTTGGCCCGCTTGTGTGGCGAGTTGTCGCATGTCTTAGGAGTTTGACTTCTTTAGCCTCGGTTCCTTTTACCTTCAACCATATTATTCACCCCTACTCTCCTACCTTATTTCGTGAAGGGGTTTTTACTCTGGCTGCTAGAAGAAAAGGAGTGCTGGTAACCCCTGGAGATGATAAGGATAGGGGTTGGTACCTCCGGTATGTTGCTGTACCGACTGTTGGTTTAGTGGGTGAAGAAAATCTTCCCTTCCCTGAGAAGTGGAATCGCGCACGTGAGTATGCTTTAGCTCACATTTACTTTTTCTTGTTTTGACTTGAGATGTTTTATTAACACCGTGTCTGTTTTTTCTTCTCTCAGAAATCATGAATATTGTTGAGAATGTCTCTGGTATTCGTGATTGGGTAAAAAAATTATTGTCTATTGCTCCTTTAGAAGAAAGATCTTGGAAGTACCTCGCTGGGAGGTATGGTTGGCAAGTAAAGACCCACGGTAAGTGAAGCTCTTGTTCTTCCTTCTTTCCTTACTCAAGTCTTTTTTTTGTTGTTTAACTTTTTTCCCTTTTTCATAGGGTTCTCTGCTCGTAGGGTGTCTTGATGTGTGGCTAGAATTCATGATTTTAAGCATTATATACCTTGCATTTTATGTGTTTT
>MDKI01213921.1:0-94772 GCA_005239505.1 Nicotiana paniculata | reverse complement strand
GGTCATGGGTTAATGTACATGTATAAATGAATGCAATGCATGAGAAGTATGTCAATAAAATCTTTCAGGATGTCATAAGGCCATTATGCCTCTGATTAATATCATGAAATAAACTTTATCAACTCACGTATTTTCTGAGACCCATGAATAGATGATAGAATAATAGGACACATGGGGAATCAAGAACATAAGCATTTCTAGCAATTCTTTGAATAGATTCATTTTATGGAAGTTGTGCATTTGCTCGTTTCTCTTGTATCGTATGGATTATACCAAAAAGAAAGAAGGGATAGTCTTAATATACCCGAGCCAATTCTCTTGAAAATCCCTCTAATACACGTCAATTGCGATAACATGTAACAGCGAGATCGAAGTAGGGAAAATCCGTATGATATTCTGGAGAAAGATTGCACCGTACTCCCTTAGAATCGCAAATCTCATGTTGCGATAGTATTATGTGGTCTTGTATGAATTTTGTACGTTGCTATTACCCATATAATTTCATAAGAATTTGCTGAAGCTTCTTCCTTACATTGTAGAGATATATGTATCTCTTAAGTGATTTAGCGAGGGCTTTTTATTCTTAGTGGGTGTGGGCCCCACATATGTGATGACTAAGCCCCAAAACTCCCTTAATGTGACATCTTGCTTCATAAAGTAAGAGTCACTTATTGGATTTGTTATCCACTTCATGGGCTGCCACGTTGGTTCCCTTCATTATCCAAATAATTCACCCTTTGCTTGATTAACTTATTAATCCCCCATTAATCCAATAATTAATCAATTACCCACATAATTAAGAATTATCTCAAATTAAATAAAATATTACTCACTTTTAATACAATTTATACACCTTACTATCATGGTCATGTGGTATCTTGTATGGTGCTAGTCCATAAATACCGGGTATTATAGCTCGGACCGTAGTTTATCTCAAAACGACGAACTTCGACGAAACTCATTTTCTTCAATTTTCTTTACCCTCTCACTTTCATGAACTTGTTTGAAATAGCATAATACTTAAAATCTCCAAATAATCTTGTCCTTGAATTGATGTCAATTATCTTACGATAAATTCAACGTACAATACTACAAGGCATAACATCATCGTAATATAATACTACGGGGCATAGCATCATCATAATATAATACTGTGAGGCATAACATTGACGTAATACTGCGGGGTGTAACAAACGCGAAGCTGGAGGTACCAAACCATTGCAAACGCGAAGGGAGGATCACGAACGCGAAGCTGAATGAAACAAAACTTCGTGAACACGAAAGGAGTGATTTGCGTACGCGAAGAAGAAATGGGCAGAAAACCCTGCGCAGTTTTGAAATTTCAAGTTTTTGACCCCCAAAGCATTTAATATACGACGCCTCATTTGTAAAGCATGTTTGGCTTAATTTTCAGTCTCCTTGACTAGAGAACACAAGTTTTGGAGCTAAGGTTCTTGCACACACACTTGGGTCTTGAAGATTTGAAGCTTTTGGTTGAGAATTTCTTACCCATTTATGTTCATTTCTTCATTTCATTGCTTTGTATTGTATCTCTAAGTGTGTAGTATTTATTCCAACACTTGAATATTGTTTATAGAAATATTCATATTTAAAGTGTGGATTAAATATCTTGTTGTGCTTATGTATTGAACGATTTTTATCTATTTTGAAGTGAGTTATTGTTTCTTTAATTATTCTTATTCTTTAATATTTCCAAATAGAGTAGCTAACCCTAGGACTCGCCCATTTACTTCGAATTAATTTTTGGAAATATAATTTGGGGTTGGGAAGGATTATTAACAAGAACTTGAGGCTTTAACCTTCACTTTGTAGATTCTATCAAGGGATAGGATTGAACTATTTGTAGTCATATTCGGGTTTTCTTAATCTCTTAATTGTTTTAAGAATAATTCAATTAGGAAGTTTTGTTAGTTTTCGGAAGAAGTTAATATAAAATTATTACCCGAGGCTAATTAACATACACTCGCTCATATTTGTAAAATCGTTAAATACATTGGATCATTACTTGAGTGTAATTTCTCTTGCATCCATGCTTGTAGCCATTGATCATTTTACTTTCTTTCTAGGTTAGTTTATATTTTTGCAATTAGTTATAAATATTTTCTCAAAACTTTTTGAAGTGTTTTGCGTAGCATAATAAATGATAATTCACTTACACGCCTAATCGCCTACATGTTGTTCTCTCTGGGATTCGACCCTGACTCATAGTTGGCTAAATTATATTTCATGCGACCGTGTCCATATAATTTTTAGAAGTGTATTTATACGTCATCTCCCTCATGAAAATACGAGAATAATGCTATAAAAATCACCTCAATCGGAGCTCTAGAACTCAAGATATGCTCAAAATACAAAAACAATGCAGTCTGATATGTTTATACATAAAGATTTCCGCTTTTGCGCCCAAAAATATGTACCTGTGATTTATCAGCTATCATTTTTGCTTCTGCAGACCATTTCACACCTATGGGGTGGCAGATGCAGACCCAACTTCGCATCTGTGAAGCATGAGCATCAGTTTTCTTCTCTGACACTAAAATGAGCATAACTCCCTCATGCAATGTCCAAACTTGGTTTTTTTTTGCTATGGCTCCATAATTATGATACGGATTTAATGCTTCAATAAAAACATAATTTGGAGCTCATTTTCTTATTGTGGTACCATTTATGCTTGATGAAACGATGTTGAAACATCAAAAACAAGCGCAACACAACCCAAACCTATCCAAAACTCACTCGAGCCTCTCGGGACCCCGTCCAAAAAAACCAACAAGTCCCAAAATAAAATGCGGACCTGATCGAGCCCTCAAATTCCACATAACAACATTAAGACCACGAATCGCACCTCCAATTAAACTTAATGAACTTTTGAACTTTCAACTTCCAGAACTCGTGTCGAACCATATCAAACCAACTCGGAATGACCTCAAATTTTGCACACACGTTTAAAATGACATAAAAAATCTATTCCATCTCCTGAAACCATAATCCGAACTGATAACATCAAAGTCAACTACCGATCAAACCTATAAACTTTCCAAACCTTCAAATTGCCAACTTTTACCAATTAGCGACAAAACCTTCTAAAAACACCCAAATACAAATTTGGGTATATGCCCAAGTCCAAAATCACCATCTGAATCTAATAATACCATCAAAACTCCAGTATATGGTTAAATACGCAAAAGTAAAACTTGGTTAACTATTCCAATAAGCTTCCTATTTGAGCATCATTCTCCCAAATAAATTCTGAACAACTCGAAGAGAACAATTTACCATACATGCAAGTCATAATACATCATATGAATCTACTCAAGACCGCAAACCACCGAACAGAATGCTAATGCTCAAAATGACCGGTCGGGTAGTTACGTAATGCACATACACATGGGTGATCTCACGTCACCCCAAACCATGTAAGCATAACAAAATCATGTAAGTCAAGATCCTTATTTGAACCTTAGTTCATAGAACTTAAAACCCAATTTTATAACAACCTGACTTGTTATTTTGAGCATTTTCACTCAGTTAGATAGTTTTAGGTCATGAGTAGCTTTGTATGATGTATTATGACTTTGTGTATCGTCGATTTAGGATTTCAGGTGACTCAGGATTGATTTGGAAGAATAATTCTCAACTAGAAAGCTTTAAGTTAGAAGAGTTGACAATATTTGACTTTTGTATATTAACCTTGGATCGGGGTTTTGATAGCTCCGATAGGTCTAGATGGTGATTTTGGACTTGGGCGTAGGCCTAGATTTGCATTTGGATGTTTCTAGAAGGTTTTGATGCAAATGTGATGTGTGGTGGTTTGGAATATTCATAACTTTGACCGGGAGTTGACTTTGATGGTCTCAGATTTGGATTGTTGTTCCGGGAGTTTAAATAGGCTTTTTAAGACATTTGGAACTTGTGTTCCAAATTTGAGGTTATTCCAAGTTGTTTTAATATGGTTCGGCACGAATTTTGGAAGTTGAAAGTTCATTAAGTTTGATTTAAGGTGCGATTTGTGGTTTTGATGTTGTTATGTATGATTTGAGGCCTCTATAAGTCCGTGTTATGTTTTAGGACTTCTTGTCATGTTTGTATTGGGTCCCGAGGGGCACGGGTGAGTTTCAGGGTTATTTCAGATAATTTTGGATGGGTTTGAGTTGTTGGTTTTCATATGCTCCAGCTGAGCTTCGTGATCGCGAGATCACAGAAGCGATCACGATAAGTATTTTAGTAGATGAGTTGGGTGTTCATCACTTCCACACTGAAGACGCCGTGTTCGCTAATAAGTAACTGGGTTGGAGAAATTTGGGCAATGAATTCACAGTCTTGTTTAGGCGTTCGCAAAGAGGGATGAGGCAAGCGCAAGTTTTGAATCTCGTTCAAAATTATGTAGTCGCGTTCGCGATGCTTGGGGGCCCAATGGACTTCGCGTTCTTCGGATGTTGATCATGTTTGCGATGTGATTTCTGAGGCCGCACAGATTTTTGCTTCGCGATCGCGAAGGTACTACTGCGATAGTGTAGGATACCACTTCGCAGTGCATATAGTTGGGGAGCTTGTATTTTTGGAGAATTTTGGAGAGGACTTTCATTACATGGATTGGGATAAGTACTTTCTACTCAGATTTGTTATATCTCATGATTCTATCTTTGATTTTGGCATTTGATTGATAAGTTTAGAAGAGATTTGGGGGGGGGGGGGTCTAAAGTTTTCTAAACTGAATATTTGAGATTTGAACATCGACACAGAGTCGGATTTGAGTAATGGTTGGGCTTACAATTGAATGGGCTGCCATAATTTGTGAGTTTTGTCAGGTTCCGAGGTACGAGTCTGGATTGACCTTTTGGTTGACTTTGAGTATTTGATTAAAGATTAGACCTTTATCGTTTGGGTTTGTTTCATTTGATATTATTTAATGTTTCTGAGTTGCTTTTGGATAGTTTTGAGTCGTTCGGAGGTGATACGCGCGGGATGGTGTTTCTAGAGTATGGTTTGGCTTGCTCGATATTTGATTTGGCTTGTTCGAGGTAAATAACATTTCTAAACTTGGATTTGAGGATAATTAACCATGGGAACTATGTTGATAGTGATATATTTAGGCGAGACACATGCTAGGTGATGGCATGTGGGCGTCCACCAGGCTAATCATGATCCGAGTTGACTTTTATACTATTACCAGACTTGTTTTACTATTATCTCTTGTTATATCCGTGTTCTTCCTACTTGTTTGAATTTATAGAGTTGTGATTCATGTTAGAAATCATGTTTAGGCCATGTGATTATTTGGTTGAGACCTAATGAGACTATTTTTGTTGTATTGGGCTATCTGATAAACACTAATTATACATTCAATCATGATTCTTCATTTGTATATCATATGTTACACCTATATTTTCGTACATGAGAGTACACCGTCAGTCAATTGATGTAAGCTAAGAAATGAGATCATCTTTGAAAGTACATAAATTAAGTTAATCATGTTATTTGGAGGTTACAAATACTTAAGATCATGAGTACCAAGTACCAATAGAGTTGGAAGGCTTAGAAGCTAAACGAATTGAAGAAATAAGTTTCGTCAAAAGTCGACCAGTTGGGAATGTTATAACATGTACTTTTGGGATGAAATTAGGGTACTCAACATGATAAGGAGGTTATGTTTTTATTTATTTTAGTCATATGATAGTCGTGTGTTATGTTTTTAAGTCAAATAAGTTGTGGAAAAAAATTTGGCAAAGGTCATCACAAGTTACATTCATAAATATGATGAAAATTAGGCCAAATGTAGCTGGGTTTTCTCTCAATATACTTGGAATTACGATATGGTCTACTTACCAAATTGAATATCTACGAGTCTATTTTATGACACATTAAACCATTCATCAATACAACATCATGGTAGATAGCTATTGGCGTTTGCACGAGACCACGCAACCAGCTCCCAATGGGACCCACTTAGGTGGTGGTCGACCTACTTAACTTTAAAATCGATTTGGACGCCTATTTTTTGTTCATTTTCGACTCAACTTCGTCTCTAAACTCCTCCTAACCCTCCTAAAACATGTACCATAAGGGTTTGAAGTGGAATCCAAGTGATTACACCATATTTGAACATCAAAAGTTAGTTCTATTGAAGAACAACACCTCTTTGAGATGGTGTTGTCACTGAGGATAGTTGTGGGCTGTATTTGGATGAATTTCAAGTGGTTTCTGCTGGTTTAGGTCTGTATAATATTCTACTACATTTTCTTGAAGTGTTTTGTATGTTGGTTGAATTATTTGAGCAAGATACTACAAGAGAAGACTTGAAATAGTTTGAGATGTTATTGTTCTTAATGGACTGCTTAGGGAACGTTGTTTTCATGAACTTTAAATGGTTGGAAACCTTTTAAAATGACTTGTTTATGCTGTTGTTTTCATGAATATATTATCTATATGTCGAACTTGTTGTTGGTATGGTGAATAAGAAGATAAAGGCCAACATAATAATGGAAAGTTGTATTTTGTTGGATTGTTGGGCTGTTTGAGTGTGGATTAGGTGATCAAATAGGAGATCGGAAGTCCTGCCATCGTACTAAATATCATTTTGGATATTTTGTTAAGTTAATGAATGAATGAATTTGCGGTTAAACAATTCGAAAGGGATTCAATTTGATCTTGCCGTTCGTCGTGTTAAATAGTAGTTTCGTTGATGATATTTATGCAGTTGTTGTTGTGTAGCTTGATTTGTGTTGTGGTGATGAAAGTATATAGGTGAAGGTTTTATGGGTTCTCTTTGATTTATGGACTTGGGAAGGCAAGGGGAAAACATGGGAGATTATGCCCGTGTTAATATAAAATAAGCTTGTCGTTCGTTGTATGATAGTTGCATCTTTCGTAGCTTAACGATAGCATTATTATCGTTGCAATAGAGTAAAGTGCGACGAGAAAAGTTCAACATGGTTACTGGACATATTATGATAAGGTATGTTAAGTCTAAACATTTCTTTCATTTTGGCATGATCTGGTAACTACATGTGTTTGATAACGAGACATAAACAGAAGTTCGTACTCCTGAGTTTATGTACATTATCCTAGTCTCATAAGTTATATTATTCTTCCTTATCGAGACTTTATATTGAGTTAAGTAGTGTCTTCTTCCAGTTAAGAGAGCATAGGGCCTATATATATAAACACACGCACATTATATATATATATATATATATATATATACATACAGTATTTTCACCGCCATCGAGCTATAATTGGTGGGCAGGCCCCTATTGGGCAGTACTACAGTATTTTTACCACCATCGAGCTATAATCGATGTGCAGGTCCCTATTGGGCATCCTCTGATCAGATGGTAAGTTATATACCGGGCCTACTATGGCTGAGCGCCTATGAGCGAGCCTAGAATGGCCGAGTGCCTATGAGAAAGCCTACTACGGCAGAGCTGTTATATGTACCGAGCCTTATAGAGCCAGACAACTATTTTACTTACTATATTGGGAGAGTTAAGTCAGTATCAGCAGGTAAGCATATCTTCAGATCATCTTTGACTCTCAAATACTTTCAGTTAATATATTATCAATTCAGTTTCAGCTTTTAGTTATTCTATTGCCTTACATACTCGGTACATTATTTCGTACTGATGTATTTTTTGCTGGGGACACTGGATTTCATGACTACAGGTCCTGATAGACAACTGGATAGACCTTCGTAGTAGATAGATCCAAACATCAGCTTGGTTGGTAAGCTCCAGTTACCCGGAGTTAGCAGGTCTAGACCTTGTAGTCCATTTTCTTATACAGGTTTGATGGGTAGGTCGAGGCCCTGTCCCGACTGTGATACAGTCATCTCTAGAGTCTTGTAGACGAGTCATGTATATTTTATATATCAGTAGATATTCATGGCACCTTCATCCGCCTGCACAATTTTATATATCAGCTCTTGGGTATGTTTACCCCTTAGATGAAGAAACATTATTTTCATATGATTCAGAATATGGCCTCATTGGCCTAAGTTGAGGGTTACCCCTCCAGAGTTCACAGTTACAGAATGGTACTCTTACCGAGTGCCGGCCACACCTCTTCAGGTTTGGGGCGTGACAAACTTGGTATCAGAGCAGTTCTATCCTAGGGAGCCTACAAGTAGTGTCTAGTAGAACCTTGTTTTAGATGTGTTCTGCACCATGGTGCGGAGGTAAGTCACTAAGGATAAATATAGGTGAGTAAGAACATCAAAAATTCCATCAGGTATAGGATGTAATAAGCTCGCAGCTTTACAAGGGTCAGAGGGTCTTCCCTAAGTACTACAACGAAAGACTAGTAGAGGAAAAAAGGAAGAAGGCTTCAACCTAAGCATAGTAACCTGAAGAAGAAATGATCTTGTATCAACAGTCTCACTACAACATTGTTTGCACTCTATAAGAAAGTGGCACCTATCGTCACTAAGGAACGTGAAGTAAAAAAAGAAGTGATATTTGCGATCATATGAGTTACATGGATTTCCAGTATTCGTGGGCACTAAGATAAGCCAAGTAATCATGCAGCAAGTGGCACAATAACTAGGAAAATTAATTGCTTGTATTTAAAGACAACTGACAAGAGCTGAAAGAAATTATATGATCTATGACCCAGAGTTAGTTATGTTATGAACACACTTAAGAATTAGGAGTATTATGCATGCAGCATATATGTTGACATTCATACAGTCGTAGAAGACTTCAGTATAAGTTAAAAGAAAGAATTGAGTCTAGGTCATAGACAAAGGCTTCAATTGTTAGAAGATTATATTATTGATGTTCCATAGCATCCACGAAAGCGAAAATAATAACTAGTACCCTGAGTCGCAGATCAGAAGATAGCTTAAGACTACATAAAGGCTAAGAGAGAACAGGAAACTAAAGAGTTACATCAGGTAAGTAAATTAGGAGTCTAATTATTGGACCCAGAAAATTATAGAAATCATGATTAAAAACATTGCATAGTCACATTAATATCAGAGGTATTGCACAATCACTCTTAATATCAGAGGTACAAGAGATATAGTAAAACAACCATATTCTATAACAACTCTACAATAAGCCAATCAGAAGAGTATCAACCTCATAAGAAATCAGTATGAAGCTCCTATCAGATTGTGTATGCACTAGAGGTGCAAGTATTATAGCAGGGCTTGATGGTCTAGATGTGAATTCTAACTATGTGGAAGGGAAGTTATGAAAGAGACAAAAAATATGTGCGAGATTTAAAGGTAAATATGGTAAATAAATAAAGTACGAGATACTCAAGTGCAAAAGGTTGTGAATAGTCCATAATTCAGATAAAGGGCTAGAAGCATTGTGATTCAGTATCCAGAAATGATAGTGGTATTGTCAATGCGATATCTTACAGCCTATGGTTTCCAGGTACCGGGAGGTCTAGTTAAGAGAGTAAAGAAGAGTTAGAGATGAGTGATGTCTCACTTGAGGTTCCAGAGTAATATAAGGAAATCTATGGTGCTAGCAAGTCAAAAGAAGGTTGCGAGTAGTATAAATAGATATGTGTAGGTCGCAAGCTAAAGTATGGTAGAGCGATAAGGTCTTAGGTAGAGAGGAGTAAGGATAAAAAAAGGTGAGTGAAAGATGACAAGAATAGGTAAGGCCTCAGGATTTAGCCCATCAAAATAAGAGAACTGATGGTTTCCGTAATTTATAGAAAGCTCGGTATAGCCGAAATCAATTCAAAGGAGTCTAAGACTAGGAGCATTTAGAAGAGTGGAATGCTGCTCTGATAGTAGAATAAGTGTGCGATTGTGATAGATAAGAGGATGTTTAGGCCTTTGATTGAGTAATTATTTAAAGAAAAGGGATCTCATGGATGACACGAGATTAGAATACCCCCCCGGATAAGATGAATCAAGTTGGGATACTATGAAATACGATTATTGAAGTATAGTATCGTCCTTATATGGATCAGAAAAATAACTTCAGATGTTCTCTGGTAAGACGTGAGCCCTATTGGCAATGTATTGCTTTAGAGGTTTCAAGTTGTCAGTGGTATATTATAAATCAACATTAAGGTGAATCAACAATATATGGATAAAATTCCCAAGTATGAGATGAGGTTAGGCTGTCATTATTAAGATGAAAAGTAATGAGGAAACACTAAAGGACTTAGATTTATACATATAGGATGAGCATAGAGAGAGTAACCTGGAGTTGGATAGCAGACCTCCGTAAGTTATGACCTACCTAGATGTAGTAAAGCCATATGCATAGATAATCGAGGTTACGAAAAAAGATATATCAATAGACTTATGTTCAACAATGTACCAAGCAAAGGACTGCAGTACACCTATAGATGCCCAGAGGGACAACTTATCATAAATATATATATGTTCACAAGGTGAGGCCTAGTGATTAGCTAAAAGCGCAAAAAAATGAGAGAAGAGTCACATAGGCACACAAACAAGAATAAATTCGTACAAGCTGCATGATAGAAGATAGCAACAGTTACGAGATTAGGATAATTCCGGCCACAGTTTGTGGTGTGAGAAAGAGGCCTAAAGGGGGGAATGCCCCGAACTTTGGATTTATTCAGAGAACAATTGCCTAGATGGCACAGACAATATTAAAGTATTCGTAATAGTTATAGGTTATAAAAGTGATAAGCATATCAGTCAACATTCGAGGACGAATGTTCCAAAGGGCAGAATGATGTTACACCCCGTGTTTTCGTACGTGAGAGTACGTCGTAAGTCAATTGATGTAACCTAAGAAATGAGATCATATTTGAAAGTATATATATTAAGTCAATCATGTTAACTTGGAGTTTACAAATACTCAAGATCATGAATACCAAGTACCAATAGGGTTGGAAGGCTTAGAAGCTAAACAAATTGAAGAAAATAAATTTCATCAAAAGTCGACCAATTGGGAATATTATAACATGTACTATTGGGATGAGACTAGGGTGCTCAAAATGATAAGGATTTTAATTTTTTAGTTATTTTAGTCATATGATAGTCGTGTGTTGTTTTTTTAAGTCAAGTGAGTTGTGGAACAAAAGTTGGCAAAGGTCATCAAAAGTTATATTCATAAATGTGCTGAAAATTAGGTCAAATGTAGCTGAGTTTTTCTATCAATATACTTCGAATTACTATATGGTATACCTACCAAATTGAATATCTACGAGTCTAGTTTCTAACTCAATAAACCATTCATCGATACAACATCAGAGTAGAGAGATATTGTCATTTTCGTGAGACCGCACAAGCAGCTCCCAAAGGGACCCACTTAGGCGGTGGTCAGACCTACTTCACTTTAAAATCGATTTGGACACCTATTTTTTGTTCATTTTCGACTCAACTTCGTCTCCAAACTCCTCCTGACCCTCCTAAACAGGTACCATAGAGGTTTGAAGTGGATTCCAAGTTATTACACCATATTTCAACATCAAAAGTTAGTTCTAGTGAAGAACAATACCTCTTTGAGGTTTTGTTATCATTGAGGATAGTTGTGGGATGTGTTTGGATGAAATTTCAAGTTTTTTATGCTTATTTAGGTATGTATAATACTCTACTACATGTTCTTGAAGTCGTTTGTATGTTGGTTGAATTATTTAAGCAAGATACTATAAGAAAAGACTTGAAATAGTTTGAGATGTTATTGTTCTTAATGGACTTCTTTGGAAATGTTGTTTTCATTTGGAAACCTCTGAAAATGAAATTTTATGATGTTGTTTTCATGAATATATTGTCTACATGTCGAACTTGCTATGAATAAGAAGATAAAGACCAACATAATAATGAAAAGTTGTGCTTGTTGTTATTGTTGGATTGTTGGGTTGTTTGAGTGTGGTAGGTGATTAATAGGAGGTTTGAAATCCTTCCATTGTACTTAATATCATGGTGGATATGTTGTTAAGTTAAAGAATGAATGAATTTGGGTTTAAAGGGTTTGAAAGGGATTCGATCTAAGCTTACCGTTCATAGTGTTAAATAGTAGTTTCATTGGTGATGTTTATGCACTTGTGATTGTGTAGCTTAATTTGTGTTGTTGTGCTGAAAGTATATAGGTGAAGGTTGTATGGGTTCTTTTTGGTTTATGGACTTGAGAAAGCAAGGAAAACATGTGAGATTCTGCCTGTTTTACTATAAAATAAGCTTGTTGTTCATTGTACGGTAGTTGCATATTTCATAGCTTAATGATAGCATTATTATCATTGCAGTAGAGTGAAGTGCAGACGAGTTCAACATGGTTTCTGAACATATTGTGATAATTTATATTAAGGTTAAACCTTTCTTTCATTTTGGTATGATCTGGTAACTACATGCATTTGATACGAGACATAAAGAGAAGTTTGTATTCCTGAGTTTATGTACATTGTCCCAGTCTCATAAGTTACAATATTATTCTTTATCGAGACTTTATATTGAGCTAAATATTGTCTTAGTTCAGTCAAGAGAGAATAGGGTCTCTATATACATATATACAATATTACAATATTTTCACCACCATCGAGCTATAATCGGTGGGCAGGCCCCTATTGGGCAATACTACAGTATTTTCACCACCATCGAGCTATAATCGGTCGGCAGGCCCATATTGGGAATCCTCTCATCAGATAGTAAGTTACATACCGAGCCTACTGTGGCTGAGCGCCTATGAGCAAGCCCAAAATGGTGGATATAGAGAGCCTAGTATGCCCGAGCGTCTATGAGCGAGCCTACTATGGAAAATCAGTTATATGTATTGAGCCTTATATGGAAGGATAACTATTTTACTTACTATATTGAGAGAATTAAGTCAGTATCAGTAGCTAAGCATATCTTCAGATCATCTTTGACTCTCAATTATTTTCAGTTATTATATTATCAGTTCGATTTCAACTTTATGTTATTATGTTGCCTTACATACTCGGTACATTATTTCGTACTGACGTCCCTTTTGTCAGGTACGCTACATTTCATGCATGCGGGTCTTAATAGACAATTGGATAGACCTTCCTAGTAGACAGAGCTAAACATCAGCTAGGTTGATAAGCTCCACTTACTCGGAGTTACCAGGTCTAGACCTTGGAGTCCATTTTCTTATATAGGTTTGATAGGTAGGTCGAGGCCCTTTCCCGACTATGATATAGTCATCTCTAGAGGCTTGTAAACGAGTCATGTATATTTTGTATATCAGTAGATGTTCATGGCGGCTTTATCGGCCTGCAAAATTATATATATCAGCTTTTGGGTATGTTTACCCCTCAGATTAAGAGACATTATTTTAAGATGATTATGAATATGGCCTACTCAACTTAAGTTGAGGGTTACCCCGCTAGAGTTCACAGTAATAGAGTGGTACGCTAAGGTCAAGTATGGCACCGGGTACCAGCCACGCCTTTTTAGGTTTGGGGCATAACATCATTGTCATGCCCCAAACTCGGGGAGCGCGACCTACGCTCAACTAAGTGAACCCGGCCGAGCAAGCCTATGAGGTACTTTCTACTCAAACTCACTCATGACAAAGAGAAGACATATTTGCATTAATTAGACAACGGGGAGATCGTGTATACAATACCAAATCATTTCCATTTGTTACTTCATTTTTAATGTCTCAAAATACACACATTTTCATAGGTTTAAATGGAATAAATGGTTTAAACAAAACATAACTCGTTTGACTTTCCCCGCATCCATATACAACCCACCCTGTGTCTACAGAGCCTCTAATTATTACAAACAGTATGATAGTAGTGTCGGCAACAAGGTTCCGTCTATACCTCAAAATGTAATAGTATAATAAGTAAAAGATGCATAACCCCGTAATGAAGTGGGGCTCACCAAGTCTGCTAGGAGGAGGGTGTACTGCTATCACTGATCAACACTACTTATTATGGAACCACCTGCATCCATTAAAGATGCAGTGCCCCCGACAAAAGGGATGTTAGTACTGGAGAATAATACTAGTATGTATAACTAAACACAATCTCAATAAAAATGAATAATAATACACGGGAGAAAATCATGAAATCAATAGAAGCCTCAAAACAATACCAAAACATCAAGTTAAGAACCACATAAGTTTTCAAGTAAATTTCCATGTTTTTAGGTGGGGAGATCTTTAGTACAGATATACCATCATTCACAATACCACCGTGCTTTTACAAGGATTCCGATCATCGCCCAATTGGCTAGGCTGCCTCATTTGAGATATCAAGCACAATCACAATTTCAATTACAATTTCCAGCACAATCACCGCCATGTGTGTGGTATGGCATCTGATCATAGACCGATTGGCTAGGTCGTCTCACCCGAGACATTACCTTATCTATAGATCATCTCACTTCATACTTCCTTCACATCTATTCAATTCATCGGCACTAATGGCCACAATTATAATATCATTCTTGTCACTTGGCCGAATTTCATATTTCATGCTCTCCTTTTTCATTTTCACACATCATCATCATTATCAACAACAAGACTCTTTGATTCAAGACTTTTAGGTACACATGAGAGCAATTAAGATTCTTAGACATATAGAGATTTTTCACATAATTTGGCATGATAACCTTCTTTCAAACTTGACTTGAAATCGTAACATTTATAACACACAACCTATAATTTGAATATATATTCAAAAGATAATATAGCATGATAAAAGAATTTGTAGCACTTATTTAACATATATATTTCAACACAAACTTACTCGGGACAACCAATTTCGTAATGATCAACTCGGGTCTTACATAACTTACATGAACACCGTGGAATTCAATTCTAAGAGAGGGGTTTATCCAACATACCTCAATTGAGCTTCCTTAAACTCTAAAAGGTTCTTTGCAACTTCAATAAATTTTAGAAATATAACAAGTTGAACCAAAATTAGGGAGATGATCATGATTCTAGCTCATTTGAGCATTTTATCAACCACTAGGTGTGCATTAAGGTTTTAAGGCCCTTTTATGAAAGATTCCATTATCCCACAACCCATTCTTTACCATTTCTAACTCACAATATTCCTATACCCTTTGATAACACATGCATGCAAGACAAACAACTCCCACACCAAAGAATTGTCTTGCTAATTACTCATTTTAAGTTAATTTTCGAAATTAAGGACTAGGGTGCAGAATCTTACCTCTAGGATGAAGACTTAGTGAGTTTTTCTTGTTAATATTCAAGGATTTGAGAAAGATTTGATGGACAAATGGTTGAAGATCACTCTCCCACTCTAAGTATTCTTTCACTCTCAAAATATAATATTTTTGCTTAAAATGGTGTATTGAATCTATTTTAACAAAGTAGGGTCAGGTTATAAAAACCCAAAAATGAAGCCCAGAACAGGATCTGCGGTCGCATATGCGACTGCATAATGATTCTGCAGTCCGTGAAATGGGCCACAAAAAAGTCACTGTAGAACTGGGCTGGCCTACCTCACTTTACAACTGTTATATGGCTTGCAGACCTAGTCTGTCGTTGCATAATGCGCTGCAGAACCTCCCTCCGCAAAATTCCAAGGCTTGATATGCAAGCAGAGTGCAGCCTGCAAAATGGTTTTGCAGTCGCATAATGGGCCACAATAATGACATCAAAAATGGCCCAAATGGCTGCCTCACTATACAGCCATTCTGCGGCCCGCAGAGTGATTATGCGACCACATAATAGGCCGCAAAAATGCTCAACTCTGCAAAATATTTTCCTTCAACTTCCCAGCGCACTGTTCAACCCTTTATGTCTGTACCGCGGCTCACAAGCTCATCGTGAAGAATTTCTACTATCATTACACATACTCTTACCCCAGTACCACGAAACCCCGAGTTTTAGGAAAAATTTTACGGGGCCATACAGCACTGTTCATTATTCGTTGTTACATCACACGTTGATGTTTTCCGATGTAATACCATTTGGGCTGAGCGATATGAGATTGTGAGCCCGTGAGACCTGAGAAATTGATGACTGAGGTAGGCTTAAGAGCCATGTTGAGAGAGTGTTATGTGGATTGGGTTGCATACCGCAACAGACTTTATTGGTTTTTTTATTATATTATGGATCCAGTTGCACACCGAAACAAGCCTTATTGGATTATTATTATTAATATCAGTATTATTATTATTATTATTATTAATAATAATAATAATAATAATAATAATAATAATAATAATAATAATAATAATAATAATAATAATAATAATAATAATAATATTGTGGATCGGGCTGCACACCGCAGCATGCCATATTGTCTTTTGATTAGTGGTTCGACAGGATCCGTCTCTCTGGAGTTTGACATACTAGCAGTGAGCACAAGCGCAATGATATATACACGTGCTTTGGTGAGGGGCTTTCGATCCAAGCACCCGTATAGTACTGAGTGATTGTGTGTGTGTGTGCGCGATGGAGTAGGGGCATTGAGCCAGGCATCTTGAGTGGGCCGAGAGTGAGGGTACTTGATGATATCACTATGAAATCATTTATTTGAAAAGAATATTTGACATGTAGGCATAAAGATGTATTTTCTTCATGCTAGATGGTGTATGACATTTGATGAATTGATATGTATATAGACAGGTAGGCATAAAGTTTTACTTTCCTCATGCTATTTGGTTAATGAAAAGTCTTATCTGATGTTGTAAATTGGAAAACACAAATCTTTTTGATAAACACATGTTTAATCGATTTCAGTGGTGAGATTTGGTCTTGACTATTATACTTGAAAAACATGTCTACTTTTCTGTAGCTGTGAACGATCTGAGCATGATAATTCCTTTGAGCTATTTGTTGTTACTGTCATCATTATATCCTATGTTTTTATTGTTATTGTCCATTGGTAATTCAGACTCTAACCTTCTTCTGAGCTCTTCACTACTTTCAACCTGAGGTTAGATTTGTTACTTATTGAGTACATAGGGTCACTTGTACTCATACTACAATTTTACACCTTACGTACAAATCTTGTAGTTGATGTTGATGTGTATGGCGGGAGCTGGAATTGAAGTACTGCTTTCTGGATATAGCTGCCAATTATCCTTGTTAGATTTAGATTTGAAAATCGATTTATGTATATTTCGAACAAATGATGTATTTATTTCGTACCAGCCTTATAAATTCTTAGTCTTAGAAGCTCATGATTTTGTACTACCAATCCTTGGAATTTTTTATGTTATTTGGCTTGCCTAGTGGGTCGGCTTAGGTTCCATCACGACTAGTTAAATTTTGGGCCATGACATCCAACATCTGAAACCCAATAAAAGACCCGAATATCACATCTATACACCGTATAAGTTAGAACAAGTTGTATCATGCCATAACCATAATCCAAGATGTAATCACATGATATACCACATAACTCAGATACTCATAACAATAACTTCCGACCTCAATAGTTACTCAAAAATAATCCTGGTATCGGTAATAAAACTCATATCAAATAAAACCTTGTTCTAACCATTCGTACACTGCCAATGATGAAAGAAACACGCAGAAACTCATACCCACTTATCAGATCAACAAGTCATGAGCTCTCTCGCCCGACAAAGACCATAGCCAAATTCTAAGCTGAGTAGTGACATTATTCTTTCAACATACCTTAATCAAATCCGGCATCACCACTTCAAGGTCCAATAACCTCACCTTATACAGTACAAGCTGCTCTACCAACATGCTCTACCAACACAACTTACATTCGCAAACCATGCGGTCCGTGCACCAAAAAGCAACAAAATGTACCAAAAAATGGAAAGTGACTCAAATGAGAGAACCGTCTCGCAAGCCGAACAAGTACCACCACCAACGCACTGCTATGAGCCCCATCACACATAGTAGAAGCAAGACAAAAGAATCTAATACAAAGGATCATATTCCAACATAACTCCGCTGCAATGTGTGACCTCATCCAAACACCGGTCCATATGAAGTACCTCAAACTATGATCCTCATAATCAAGCATAAGCATATCAACCATGAACACATGACGTGTATGACCATAACCATGAAGAGTCAAATAGAACAATATACCACAAACTGAAAGACCATAATCAAGGCGCAACCAACCATTCAACACCCCACGAGCCATCTCGCTCGAATTTTGCCACAAGGCTCGAATCTAACTGCATCACGTGCTCCAATCTACTACCAAGTTGTCCTATTTCCCGATCTGAATCGCTACAAAGTCAACACTTCTCCTTGCCAGTACGCTGTGATCCACAAGAGGTCCTAGCATGAAGCCATATCGCCCTAAAGCCTACAAACTGTTGTATTCCTCTTAAACACCCAAAAGTACCACAATCACAGTACCTACTATGAAGAGACCTTTTGTGGATCTGAAGTTTTTTCTTTAACTCTCTGATACTGAAATATAGAACCATGGTGATATAGAAATACCACACCATCTGATGCAAATTTTAGATCTTAGCCTTTACAAATCCAGAAATTCCTCAAATACAACATATGATTCTTGAGCCCATTGGAATATTCTCAAGAGTCATCCGCTCTACTCTTATCTCAAATGTACAGCCAATACGAGTCGAACAACTTGTGCTCCATTAGTACACAAATAACTTAAGAAGTAGCCCATATCTGTAAGAAACTGAGCGAGTCCCTTATCTTAGCACATTACATCTATCATAATTAGTAACCCAAATCATTCTGAGATTCCCAATATGTTCATAAAGTGTAATACATCATGCATCAAAAAATTTCCTTACCCGAGTCAACCTCAAAACTAACCTCTGTAAGTCATAACTAATCCTAAAATATACCTCAGACTAAAACCAATGCAACACATAACCATGCAATTAATTCGTTGATAGTAAACTTCCCCGCTTGGCTCAAAGCCATAGAACACCGCATCTGATAACCCACAATACCCTTAAGCCATTATTGCCATAATCTTGCACTATAATTCAACTAAATCCTTCATAAGCTCATGTAACACGAGTCATAAAAATACCTCAATTCATTTGGTAAAATCATATTTCTCCTTGTGAATGTCAAGCCAAATTCCTCTAGAGATCCAAACTCAAATTGAAACACATGCAACCCAGCGGTAGAAAGAAACCCTCCACATAATCAGCATAAAAATCACGCATCCTCAAAACATCCTGCAGGATATAACCCACCTTCTTAGCCTTAAACTTGCATGTCTCTATGCTCTTTCATGGCTACAACCACTATGAAATCACTACATCTTCCCGAGTATGAACTTGTCAACAAGACATAAGAACCTATTTCATCCCATGAATGAACAACATGAAAGATTCCCCAATGCACTCACAACCTGAGATCGTACAACACATCAAGAAAGAAATCAAGCACCCATAGTCAATTCAAATCCCAATTGAAATTCTTCTCATCATATCCAAACCATCTAAGCATATTCCACAGTCATATTATACTCATCTTATAATTATCCAACCACTCATTGAGCCTCCAGTCCCACTCCTAGGGACACTACCAGACACAGAAGTCTAAAAGCACATACTCACATAATTGAAAGCATCGAGCCCAAGCTGCGGTCAAAACCATATAATCACAAGTCGTCGATGCACAGTTAATACCGAGTGTTCAACATAACACATGAGTGAGTGGAATGAATTCAAAGAGACACTCTTTAAGCTGAATCAATGTCGCAGGACAAAGAAAGAAAGATGGGAATTTTATCCTAAATGTCTTGTAGCCTCTCGAAGATAGGTATGGACGTTATCATACCAATCTGCAAGACACTACTAGACATTTTCTAATGACTAGTAGAACCTATGAACCTAGAGCTCTGATACCAACTTGTCACGATCCAAAAACCTACTAGTCATAATGGCACGTAACCTAACCTTCTAGGTAAGAAAAGTAACAATAAACACAATTCAATTGAGAAAATAAGGGATCAATAAATGAAACAACTATAACTTTATTCAATAACCTAAGGACTGGTAGTACAAGTTTACACCCCATGTTTTCGTACATAAGAGTACGTCGTAAGTCAATTGATGTAAGCTCATAAATAAAATCATCTTTTAAAAGTTTATAAAGTAAGTTCACCGTGTTACCTTGGAAGTTAAAAATATTTAAGATCATGAATAAATATTACCAATATGGTTGGAAGGCTTAGAAGCTAAACGAATTGAAGAAGATAAATTTTGTTGAAAGTCGACAAGTTTGGTGTTACACCCTGTGCGTCCTAAGGTGAAGTATAATAAATATGAGACATTTTAATCATGATTTAATGAGTGTAAAGTCATAATATTAATATATATTATGTTTGGATATAAAATATAAAGTTTTTGGATATAAAATATAAAGTTTGGGAAAAATTAGATTTAACTTACGGAAAAATCGAGCTAACATTAGCCTTGTAATGAGCCGTTTTGAGAAATTAAATTTGTAAGATTTTGATGTCATTTTGGGACATATATCATACCAAAATTAAGGTCTTGGAACATAGTTTCCAATGTTCCAAACCATTTATTCATAGGAAATCGGAATAGAGAAATATGGATTTTTAAAGTAGGGTCGCCAAGTCACGTTGCCGCACTTCGGAGAAACTGGAAGGTTTATAGGCCAAGTTGCAATGCAGTTTTCTCCCAATATATTGAGAGTTACATTGATTTATATGTAATTAAATCCCTATGTGTCTAGTTTCCAACTCTGTAAACCATTTGCCAATACGATATCAGGGTAGAGAGATACAAGTGTCCGAAGTTGTACTGTTCAAGCTGCCAACCAGGCATCTTACCCACCTGCTTGGAGAATTGAGGCGGTGGTCTTATACCCTTATATCTCGTACACAATACAGATGTTACTCACACAAAAACCACTCTCAAGATCTCTAAAATCATCCCTAACATCTCTCAAGATCAAAAGAACCAAACTCAAGGAAACAACAACTCAAATCATCATCAAAGATGTTAAAGACTACAAGAGAATGCTTCTATGGTATTGTGGTGTGATTGAGGGCTACTGTGAGCTAAGTTGAGATGGGGTTTAGAGTTTTAGCTGCTTTCCAAGGTATGTATAAAATCTTCTTGATTGTTCCTAAGGTTAAACTTTTGTTGGTTGTGTTGTTTGAGTGAAAAAACCATAAGATGCACTTGAAGGAACATGAGATACGGTTGTCTTTTTGGTTGGACTGTTTTGTGGCTAAATATATGGTTTGTGGTGGCTGGAAATTATGATAAATAGTTTGATAATGTTGTGGCTGCTGTTATTAAGCTTTCCTATGTGTTGATTAAGTTGATTGAAGAAGAAAGGATGAAAAACAAGTGATTAATTATAAAAATTAAGGTGCTAGACGTCTGAGGCTGTTTTGGAAGGTATTTTGTGGATGTTCTAAACTAGAAATAATATGGTACATGTAATTATGATGTTCTGAAGCTTGTAAACTAATTTATGGAATAAGAGTTTAATTCAATTTATATCTTGTTATGAGTAAAAACGAGCTTTCCGCTCAATATGATTGTTAAGATAATCGGAGAAACTCATATTGGATTATATTGTTGTTGTTGCTATTGATGGTTGTAGTTGTTGTTGGGCTGTTGATGAACCTTAGTGGTCTTTGGGATGTATTAAAAATAGGGAGTTTCTGCCCAATTTTCCTTAAGTCATATGACTAGCCAAATATGATAGTACGTCATTATATGTTAACGGCAATATCATTTCACTTGTAGATGCAAGAAGTTATGTTGAGCTTGATTGAATAATAAGGAAGAGATCATACAGGTATGTTAAGTCTAAACCTTTCTTTCATTTTGGCATGATCCAGTAACTACATGTGTTTGATAACGAGACATAAATAGAAATTCATATTCCTAAATTTATGTATATTTTTCTAGGCTCATAAGTTACATCATTCTCCCTTATCGAGACTTCATATTCAGTTTAGTTTTGTCTTATGTCATCCAAGAGAGAAGAGAGTCTATATATATATAGTATTATAGTATTTTCACTTCTATCGAGCTATAATCGATGGGCGAGCCTATTGTGGCCGAGCGCCTATGAGCGAGCCCAGAATGGCCGAGACACAGAGCCTAGTATGGTCGAGCGCCTATGAGCGAGCCTACTACGGCAGAGCAGTTACACATATCGAGCCTTATAAGGATGGACAACTATTTTACTTACTATATTGATAGAGTTGATTCAGTATTAACATGTAAGCATATCTTCAGATTATCTTTGATTCCCAGTTACTTTCAGTTATTATATTATCAGTTCAGTTTCAACTTTCAGTTATTTTGTTGCCTTACATACTCGGTACATTATTTCGTACTGACGTCCCTTTTGCCGAGGACGCTGCATTTCATGCCTAAAGGTCCTTATTGACAGTTGGACAGACCCTCCCAACAGACAGAGCCAGACATCACCTTAACTGGTAAGCTCCACTTCCTCGGAGTTACCAAGTCTAGACCTTGGAGTCCATTCTATATATACAGATTTGATGGGTAGGTCGAGGCCATGTCCTAACCATGGTACAATTCAGTTATCTCTAGAGGCTTGTAGATGAGTCCTGTATATTTTGCATATCAGTAGATGTTCATGGCAACTTCGTTAGCCTGCACAGTTATATATATATCAACATTTTGATATGTTACCCCACGGATGAGAGAGGCGGTATTTTTAGACGATTCAAATTATGGCCTTATCGGCCTAAGTTGAGGGTTACCCCTCCAGAGTTCACAATTACAGAGTTGTACTCTCAGGCCGAATATGGCATCGGGTGCCGGCCACGGCTCTTCAGGTTTGGGGCGTGACATACAAGTTATAAGCCACTAAGACTTTAGATTTATAAAGCTGCTATGAAAATATTTTTACATTGTCGTTTTGAAAGATACATACACAAAACTCAAATCTAAACTACCAAGGACAACTATTATCTATGTCCAGAGATCAGGTACATCTTCAATACCAGCTCCCACCATGATCAGCAGCATCTACTCCGAGATCTACACACAAGGTGCAAAAGTGTAGTATGAGTACAACCAACCCAATGTACTCAATAAGTATTGTAACTAACCTCGGCGAGGTATTAGAAGAAAAATTTATAAATGATACTCGCCAGTCACCTGTACAAGTTTTTAAATCCAACAAGTATAGAACATATATGCGATCAAATCAAGAAAACATAGCTAAAACCACCTTGGTTCTCATAATTCTCTTTTTTAAAGTGTGCTACTCAGTCAACAATCCAACATATAAGGAACATGCACAAGAAATCAAGTAAATAGTCGAGGAAATTTCAAGTAAAGATGAAATGCAATGACTAAATATTAGTTTGGTGCGGCACGCAACCCGATCAAAATAACAATAACCCAATAAGGACTCTTGCAGCATGCAACCCGATCCAAATAACAACAACCATCTCTCCCAAAGATCACATCAACCAGAAACCTGTCGGTTTCTCATAATCTGCATGTACACCATCAAGAGATAAATATGAGAGGGTGATCCTTGAGGGAAGGATCTGTATCCACACGCAAGCACAACTAACTCAAATTGCTATCAGCCCGGCATGGTCACAGTCTCAATATCAACCGCAAGGACAACTCACGTGCCATAATATCAGTATCAGGATCCACACCGACACCTCACGTGCTAATAATAAAAATTCGTCCAATGTGGTCATAAGCATAACAACACAATCCGCCCGACGTGCTCACATGCATAACAACACACTCCGCTCGGTGTGGTCATATCCATAACATCACAATCTTCCTAGCATGGTCACATGTATCTAGTTTTAATCATATCGCATAGAAGCAAATATACAAGAACACATGTATATGTTGAATGAATATCATATTTCAAGCTCCTGGACTGGTATAATGAAATGCTAAAGTGTAGGCATGTGCAACGTGTGCTATCATAACTAAATCAGCAATATTGTCACGACCCGAAATCCAACATGGGTCGTGATGGCGCCCAACACCGGAGTCAGGCAAGCCAAAACATTAATTAGTTGAAATAACTTTCCGTTTTTAACATTTTCGAAATCGTTACCTTTCCTTGCATTTCATAATCAAATAAATAAATTTTCGTAAATTAAAATTACGACAGCGAATAAAATTTTGTTATTTAAAAACAGTGATCTAAAGATTTCACTTAAACAATTATCCCAGTACATATTCCAGAACCCTGTGTCACAAGTACCTGAGCAATTTCTAAGAATTTACACAAACATCACAAAGCCTGTCCGGAAAGCAAATTGGACAAAGGAATATGAACTGAAAGTAAATACAGTACGAGGGAGACTCCGTCAGCTGCGGATCGCCTCCGGATGATGCAGCTCACCTAACTCTCCAAATCCTCCACATTGCTATGAAAGTACCTGTGCAATAAAAATGCACAGCAAGTGTAGCATGAGTACAAAAACAACGTGTACTCAGTAAGTCGCCCGCCTAACCTCAGAGAGGTAGTGACGAGGGGTTGACTTGAAACTCACTAAGGTCCAACAATATAATATATGACAGAATATGATGAAGTAGAGTAAACATGTAGGACACTAAGAAGCGAATACGTATCAAGTACATAAATCCAGGAACCTTCTGAGAATAAACAACAATGTACACTTTCCTTTTTTCCCAAATACATGTCAAGCCAATTTCAAATAAAACAGTACCAAATAGTCATGCGCACACAAGGATAAGACAACCGGCCGGAGTCGAAGGAATATCTAATAACATAATAGGCGTAAAGCATCCCTCGCTCGCAAATCATACTTGCGACTCGGGTACTGGCACATTTATACCAAATTACCATAAAGCTTCCCTCGATCGCGAATCATACCTGCAACTCGAGGTCTGACACACTTATACAGAATATTATAAAGCTTCCCCAGCTCGCGAATCATACCTGCGACTCGGGTGCTGACACATTTATACCAATTTACCATAAAGCTTCCCTCGATCGCGAATCATACCTGTGATTCGAGTGCTGACACACTTATACTGAATATTATAAAGCTTCCCCGCTCGCGAATCATACCTGCAACTCGGGTGCTGACACTTATACACATTAAATCCATATTTTATCAAGAAATTAGTTTTCTCAGAAAAGTGGAAAAATCCTTATTTAAAAGAAACATGAAATATGGGGTTTTGAAATCATTTGTTTTTGAAACTCATTTGTCAAGTTTAATGACATTCCACGATACCACCTAGTCCAGATACACAAATATCCATAGAGAGATAAATTCTCTTTTTAGAAGATTAACAAAATGAACTCTAGTTTTCTTTTAGATATTCAATTACGTCTTCGATTACATTAGCAGTTTAATATTACAGGCAGGATTACAGGTATAACACGTAAGGCATGCTAGTGGGTCCTAGACTACCCGCACATTATATAATAGTAGCTACGCACGGACTCCCGTCACCTCGTGCGTACGTAGCCCCTGAAGATAATAGCATGTATTGAATTAATTCACCTAGGGGGACGATTCCCCCTCACAAAGTTAGAAACGAGACTTACCTCTCTCTGAAATTCCAACACCGGCTTCCAAGCCCTTCCGATGACTCCCACGGACACACAACGCTCTGAAACTACCACATAATGGCAAAGCAATGAAAATTCATCCTAATACTCTCAACATATTCAGATTATATACTTTCCCAACCCCTCTCGGAGAAATGACCAAAACGATCTCGGGCCGACGTGATCGGAAATCTGAAATTCTTTAAGATACATGCTACCCATAGCTCTACTAGTTCAATCATGCAATTTACTCTACATTCCATACTCTAATTCGTGGCTAAATTCCACATTTACATTTTCTAGGTTTCTTCAAAAATTTCCCAAATTCCTACCAATTTCCATGTCTAATCCACGCATATAAACTTGTATTCATCTAACAAATGGAAGGAGTTTACTTACCTTGATGCCTAACGAAAATCCCCCTTGAAATGCTCTCCAAAAAACGCCCATGACAATGAAAAAAATTTGTGAGAAATGACATAAACCCGTCTTTAAAATATTCTACTCAGGCCTCTTTCGCACCTGCGATCCAATGGCCGCTCCTGCGGCTCCGCACCTGCGGAAATTCCATCGCAGGTGCGGCTTTGACTTGACCCAGCAAATTCCCGCTCCTGCGATCCCCTCTTCGCACTTGCGATTTCGCAGGTGCGACCAATCTTCTGCACCTGCGGCCTCCTCAGCTCCAACCCCAATCTCGCACCTGTGGCGCCCTTAGCCGCACCTGCGGTCAAAACCTCGTAGGTGCGGTTACACTAGATGACAGCAGCCTTTAGCCATCTTCAACTTCAAATATTGATCTGTCAATCACCCGAAATCCACCCGGGGCCCCCGGGGCCCCGTCCAATCACACCAACCTGTCCCAACACATGACACGGACTTGCTCAAGCCCTCAAATCACATCAAACAATGCCGAAATCACGAATCACACTCAAATCTAATTCTTTAAGAACTTAGAATTTCAAACTTCTACATCCGACGCCGAAACCTATCAAATCACACCCGATTGACCTCAAATTTTTCACACAGGCCATATAAAACATTACTGACCTGCTCCAACTTCTGGAATCGCATTCCGACCCTGATATCAAAATTCTCACTTCCGGTCGAATTCTTCAAAAACTTTCAAATTTCTATCTTTAGCCAAATGACGCGAAAATGACTTACGGACATCCAAATGCACCTCCGATCGTGCTCTCAATTCCAGAATCACCATACAGAGCTATTCCTAGACTCGGAATCCCAAACGGACATCACCCTCATTAATATGCACTTCAAGCCCAAATTCATGAAATCCTTCTAAAATTCTAACTTCCACAATATACGCCGAAGCGCTACCGGATTATCCAAACCCTGAGCCGAACATACATCCAAGTCCGAAATCATCATATGAACCTTCTGGAACCTTCAAATCCTGATTCGGAGGTCATTTACTCAAAATTCCAATCTTAGCTGGTTTCTCCAACTTAAGGCTTCTGAAATGAGAATTTTCTTTCCAAATCAATTCTAAACTTCCTGGAATTCAATTCCGACTATGCCCACGGGTCATAATACCTAAAACGAAGCTGCTCACGACTTCAAACCGCTGAAGGACGTGTTAGAGCTCAACACGACCGGTCGGGTCGTTACATTCTCCCCCACTTAAACCGACTTTCGTCCTCGAACGTGCCAAGAACTGTTCTGGAGTTATCTGAAATCACCTTTTAACATTTCGAGCACCTGCCCGTGCTACCACAACCTAGTCGAGCACAATAGCTTGATCAAATTTGGAGATTTCTTCTTTATTCCATATAATAAGCTCAGAATTCATTCAAACACCTGAAATTTTCTCTAGCCAGGCCTAGTTTCTATATATATAAGCACTGCATCAACTAGCACACGATATACCAGATCATAACTGCATACCCTTTCTGAATCGGCACCGTGCACTGCATAGATCATCGTCTGACCATAACGACGCTCCCTGAACCTTATTAGCCAAGGTCCACGAATCTGATGCTCCTAATGCACCTCATAACAATTATACAGACATCCTGCTAGGATGCTGGCGATAAAACCACAACGGAGTGAATGCGCAGAAATTCACACTCAACTGCAGAGTTAGCAAATCCTTGAATACCTCATCTTGACTAGAATCGTCACTTTCATTATGATCCTGAATGATGGTATTTGTTCTTTAATATACACTTCACATAACTTTATCGTACTGATCCCTGGTCCGATCTCGTCTCATCCAGTATGAACTGCTCAGACAGTAAATCACCCCAAACATGGCTAACAGTCTCACATGATACTGCATCGCCCAATAGGCCATAACTCGAACATGATAATAAGAAATGACTCAACACGAAACTACTCAGCTCACGTAACTAATATGAATTCTTACCAGAAAATGGGAAATAAATCACAAGAAAATAAATACATATTAACCCTTCTCATCATCACACTGTTGCAGCGTGCAACCCGATCCAAATAACATAAAATTTACATAAGAAGATATATATACGGAGCTGATTTACTCACTATTACGAATTACTGAATATCGATCACAAGCACACTAAGTGCATAATACCATCCCGGGGATGCTGATAAAGCCATATATATATATATATATATATATATATATATATATATATATATATATATATATATATATATATATATATATATATATATATATATATATATATATATATATATATATATATATATATATACACTTTGGATCTCAAGAGTTGTCCTACTCACATAACATCCCCGCTACGCGAGACCTCAACACATGAGAAATTATCAAGTCGTTTCACAACTCGTACGACATAATCACAATAACACATAAATTTGATGAAGACGGAACAACACCCGTTGTTATAATACCTTTCCATGAAAAGAGCTCTACTGAAAGGAACATGCCTGTCTCACACGGAGCCCATAATCATATTTAAATCCATCCACAAACATCGAGCCACCTCGCTCGCACCAAACTTAGCTATTAGCTTTTACCTGGGTCCACATTAACCCACTTTTTCTCATAATACACGAGAACAACCATCATCACCGGGACTAATACCTCATAATCCATAATCAACTGAACCGAACGCCCTCCAGGCGTAAATTCTCAGTTAAGAAATATTGCACTTCTTCATACTCAGTCCAAATCTGAAATACATCAAGTCATGTCACACTTTATACAATCTTTTCGCTATCATGCTACCACGACCTTCCACACAAGGCAACAAGTCTGCCCATCCATAACACCGACCACACTAAGGCCTCAAAACACATCAAAAACCCATGACCAGGGTACAAAGCCTTTTCCACCGAATCTCAATCTCAGGTGACACTGAAATAACACCAGCTTGTACTGAACTTTCAAATCACTCTTCCGAGCTCATGACTTCCTTATTAACACCGAACCGCAATCTCGATTCTTACTCCCAGTTACATACTGTTTTCCGCACCTAACATGCCAACATGAAGTAGCGCAAGAATTCCATAATAACTTCTGAACCACCAATAGGCCAAACACTTCATCATATAGAAACCTTTTACTTAACTCAATTCAAGAGTACCATCTCAACACACGAGTGAATTCCCATTATCACCCAATCATGCAAATCCTTAAGTAGTAGCCTATACCACCATAACCATTCCGAGGTAGCCTACACCTGGCAGGCCATAGCACTCAAATGCTCCCACATAAAATCCGTTACGACGGCCGACAAGCATCGCACACACTGGCACAAACCACATGCATAACTAAATCACATCAAAGGAACCGATCGCTACCGCAAATGTGCCATTTCAACCATGGCTAGCCAATCTATCTTCTTTTAATCATCTTCAATTGCCTTAGGAATAATAACAACTTCCTTCAACCCATAGAAAACTCAATCCTCACTCATCCCGAGTGACCTTGATTCACGAGACCATGCTGCCCAAATCCCGCAACACGTCTCATACCCTTCTGATAATCTTTTCTTCAATCCGGAGTCTGTTTCTCTCACTCCTCCAATATTATCTTGCATGCTGAAACATATCATAGAACATTCCAACCACCCTCATTTTCTCTGAGAATACTCTGCAAAAGCTCGATTCTCGATCATACTGCTACCTGAAATCCTTAAACGCCGCATTCTTAACTTTTGAACTTACTAGGACCGCTACTGAGAGTCACCCACTCTGACTGGCCCCGAATACAATCAACCCCAAGGCTCTCCTAGCACAGGAACACCTTTTCTAATGAAACACGTGACTGAGTCACTATCCTTACAACCCGCTCATGTCTTAAGCATAAGGTCTGAATCTTTCAAAGCCTAATCCTGATCCGACAAGGCCAACTTTTGCACATGTTCATCAAATCCCACACAAAATTACCATTTTACTCCTCTTTCCTTAGCCGAAATAACATGCCAACACGCCGACCATCCTTAACCTCATGCGAAGACAATCCTACAACCCAACTGCAGATGGTGGGACTCCCCCACTTAACCCGAAGCTACTCCTTGCACCACTCTAGACCCTACTGAGATCCTTCCTCCTTTGATAACACGATCTTGCTCAACCAATCCGTCCAATTCTTCCAAATTCCCTTGCTAGCACTCCCTAAATACTCGAATTCTCTAGCATCATTCACACATTCTATCTCCTACCGACTAGCCACTAGGACCCCTAACAGAACCTACCAACCCCGCCATTTCTAACCTATCCCTAGAAGACAACCCGCCTGTGGAGATCACCTGCGGACACCTCCCAGCGACGCTGAAATGCACGCTCTTTGCGATCTCAATACCCCATCCTATGCCCCGCTTCATTTACCAACTTACTAGTCCGTCCGCTCCTCATGGACACCCATTAAATGTGCGACAATATCTCCAAAGTCCAAGTTGTGCTGCCGCTCCCCCACTTTGGGACTGCTCGACTTCCGCTTCTTACACCTGGCCTCCTAGAAATGGAACCACCGACTAGCCGCATTCCAGGATCATTCATTTCCAACCACATTCTTCAATACTTCTTCTCAATACTCTGACCCCACGCAACTGAAGAAACCATAGCACCGACAAACTTAACACATTTCATTCGATCAATGACAACGACTACACGTCATAGGTGCATATCCCATCTCACTTGAAGACACCAAGTCTTACTGCCTTATCAACCCCAACCGGACCATTCCTAACCCAAAATGCCACTCCTATGCCGGCATAAAAGCATTGAATCTCGAAATCACGCTCTGAGGAGACCTCCCTTCAAACCATTAATCTCTCCCAACATATGGGCAAATGTTCTATCATCATATCGACACCGCGCGAAAATCAATTGCAACCATCATCACAACCCGAGCACAACCTTAAAGCTCCCAGAAACACAGTTACTGAGCTGAAATAAAATATTACCCTTTCGTAGGGCCATAACAACAACCACGACCATTTACACATGGAAGCATCTCGAATTACATTCGTAGCACCATTTCCATTCCTCAAATTCCTGATCCATAGCAAGCGCTTCGCGACGCATAAGATGGAGTAGGAATGAACATAGGCATAAAGCCTCAAAGGAATCAACTCGCACAATGAAGAATCAAGAGGGAAGTACTCCTAACAGCCCTGTAGCCTCTCGAAGATAAGTACAAACGTTTCCGTACCGATCCGCGAGACTCTACTAGACTTGCTCATGACTCGTGAGACCTACGGGAACGTAGTGCTCTGATACCATGTTGTCACGACCCGAAATCCAACATGGGTCGTGATGGCTCCCAACACCGGAGTCAGGAAAGCCAAAACATTAATTAATTGAAATAACTTTCCGGTTTTAACATTTTCGAAACTGTTACCTTTGCTTGCATTTCATAATCAAATAAATAAATTTTCGAAAATTAAAATACCACAGTGAATAAAATTTTGTTATTTAAAAACAATGATCTAAAGATTTCACTTAAACAATTATCCCAGTACATATCACAGAACCCGGTGTCACAAGTACATGAGCAATTTTTAAGAATTTACACAAACATCACAAGGCATGTCGGGAATACAAATTGGATAAGGGAATATGACCTGAAAGTAAATACAGTATGAGGGAGACTCCGTCAGCTGCGGATCACCTCCGGATGATGCAGCTCGCCTAAGTCTCTGAATCCTCTACATTGCTATGAAATTACCTGTGCAATAAAAATGCACAACAAGTGTAGCATGAGTACAAAAACAACGTGTACTCAGTAAGTCGCCCGCCTAACCTCAAAGAGGTAGTGATGAGGGGTTGACTTGACACTCACTAAGGTCCAACAATATAATATATGATAGAATATGATGAAGTACAGTAGACATGTAGGACAGTGAGCAGCGAATACGTATCAAGTACAGAAATCCAGTTAACTTCTGAGAATAAACAACAATGTACACTTTCCTTTTTTCCCAAATACATGTCAAGCTAATATCAATAAAGCAGTACAAAATAGTCATTCGCACACACGGATAAGACAACCGGTCGGAGTCGAAATAATATCGAATCACTAAATAGGCGTAAAGCTTCCCTCGCTCGCGAATCATACCTGCAACTCGGGTACTGACACATTTACACTAAATTACCATAAAGCTTCCCTTAATCGCGAATCGTACCTGCAACTCGACTGTTGACACACTTATACAGAATATTATAAAGCTTCCCCCGGTCACGAATCATACCTGCGACTCGGGTGCTGACACATTTATACCAATTTACCATAAAGCTTCCCTCGATCGCGAATCATACCTGCGATTCGAGTGCTGACACACTAATACTGAATATTATAAAGCTTCCTCCGCTCGCGAATCATACCTGCGATTCGAGTGCTGACACACTAATACTGAATATTATAAAGCTTCCTCCGCTCGCGAATCATACCTGAGACTCGGGTGCTGACACATTTATACACATTAAATCTGTGTTTTATCAAGAAAATAGTTCTCAGGAAAGTGGAAAAATCCTTATTTAAAAGAAACATGAAATATGGGTTTTGAAATCATTTGTATTTGAAACTCATTTGTCAAGTTTAATGACATTCCACGATATAACCTAGTCCAGGTACACAAATATCCATAGAGAGATAAATTCTCTTTTTAGAAGATTAACAAGATGAACTCTAGTTTTCTTTTAGATATTCAATTACGTCTTCGATTACATTAGCAGTTTAATATTACATGCAGGATTACAGGTATAACACATAAGGCATGCTAGTGGGTCCTAGACTACCCGGACATGACATAATAGTAGCTACGCGCGGACTCCCGTCACCTCGTGCGTACGTATCCCCCGAATATAATAGCATGTATTGAATTAATTCACCTAGGGGGACGATTCTCCCTCACAAAGTTAGAAAGGAGACTTACCTCGCTCCGAAATTCCAACACCGGCTTCCAAGCCCTTCCGATGACTCCCACAGACGCACAACACTCCGAAAATACCACATAATGGCAAATCAATGAAAATTCATCCGAATACTCACAAAAAATTCAGATTATATACTTTCCCAACCCCGCTCGGAGAAATGACCAAAATGCCCTTAGGCCCACGTGCCCGAAAATCCGAAATTCTTGAAGATACATGCTACCCATAGCTCTACAAGTTCAATCATGCAATTTACTCTACATTCCATACTCAAATTCGTGGCTAAATTCCAAATTTACATTTTCTAGGTTTCTTCAAAAATTTCCCAAATTCCTACCAATTTCCATGTGTAATCCACGCATATAATCTTGTATTCATCTAACAAACGAAAGTAGTTTACTTACCTTGATGCCTGATGAGAATCCCCCTTGAAATGCTCTCCAAAAATTGCCCATGACAATGAAAAAAATGGGTGAGAAATGACATAAACCCGTCTTTAAAACATTCTGTCCAGGCCTCTTTCGCACCTGTGATCTAATGGCCGCTCCTCCGGCTCTGCACCTGCAGAAATTACATCGCAGGTGCGGCTCTGACTTGACCCAGCAAATTCTCGGTCCTGCGATCCCCTCTTCGCACCTGCGATTCCACAGGTGCGACTAATCTTCCGCACTTCCGGCCTCCTCAGCTCTAGCCCCAATCTCGCACATGCGGCACCTTAGCTGCACCTGCGGCTCCGCACCTGCGGTAAAAGCCTCGCAGGTGCGGTTACACCAGATAACAGCAACCTTCAGCCTTCTTCAACTTCAAACATTGATCCGTCAATCACCCAGAATCCACCTGGGGCCCCCGGGACCCCGTCCAATCACACCAACTTGTCCCAACACATGACACGGACTTGCTCGAGCCTCAAATCACATCAAACAACGCCGAAATCACGAATCACACTCAAATCCAATTCTTTAAGAACTTAGAATTTCAAACTTCTACATATGACGTTGAAACCTATCAAATCACACCCGATTGACCTCAAATTTTGCACACGGGTGATATTCAACATCATGGACCTGCTCCAACTTCTGGATTCGCATTCCGACCCCGATATCAAAATTCCCACTTCCGGTCGAATTCTTCAAAAACCTTCAAATTTCTATCTTTAGCCAAATGACCCCAAAATGACCTACGGACATTCAAATGCACCTCTGATCGCGCTCCCAATTCCAGAATCACCTTACGGAGCTATTCCTAGACTCGGAATCCCAAACAGACATCACCCTCACTTATATGCACTTCAAGCCCAAATTTATGAAATCCTTCTAAAATGCTAACTTCCACAATATACGTCGAAGCGCTCTCGGGTTATCCAAACCCCGAGCCGGACATACATCCAAGTCTGAAATCATCATACGAACCTACTGGAACCTTCAAATCCTGATTCGGAGGTCGTTTACTCAAAATTCCAATCTTAGCTGATTTCTCCAACTTAAGGCTTCTGAAATGAGAATTTTCTTTCCAAATCAATTCTAAACTTCCTGGAATTCAATTCCGACTACGCCCACGGGTCATAATACCTGAAACGAAGTTGCTCACGACTTCAAACCACTGAACAACGTGCTAGAGCTCAAAACGACCGGTCGGGTCGTTACAAATATCATCACAGAAATAGCATTTTTTGGGTTCCTCTAGGGATTTAGCCTCAATGTAACCTCAAACATGGATCAAATAGTTCACAACAAGGTTACAAGTATGAGAAACATCATAGTTTAAAACTTCACCGTCAATTCAAGGCATATCATTGCCTAAGAACTACCCGTAGCATGGATAAATCCCTCTGTGCTCCCACATGGGATCAATCCCCACACATATGATCACTCATAACACGTACCTGTCACAAATAACTCAGGAAACTAGTGCCTAAATCAAGTTTAGATAAGATACTTACCACAAGGAAGCCAAATCAAATATTGAAAAGCCAAACAATACTCTATAAGCGCCATCCCCCACAAATCAAACTCTAAACGGCTCGAAACTAGCCAAAAGCAACTCAAAAACATCAAATAATGCCAAAATAAACAAACCCAATCGAAAAAGGTCAAATCTTTAATAAAAAATTCAAAGTCAACCAAAAAGTTAAAACCCGTGCCCGCACCTCGAAACCCAAAAAAACTTACAAATTCCAGCAATACATTCAATTATGAGTCCAACCATACTAATTTTAGAATCAATGTTTAAATCTAAATTAATCACTTTAGAAAAGTTTTCACAAAAACCCCACAATTTCTATTTTAAATTCATAATGAAAATGCAAAAATCGAAGATGGAATCATGGAATATAATCAAAATCGAGTCAAAAATATTTACCCAATCCATGTGGTGAAAATCCCCTCCAAAATCGCCCAAAGCTGAGCTCCAAATCTCAAAATGTGAATAAAATAACTCAACCCTCGAAATATATAACATCTGCCCAACATTTTCGCATATACGAAACAAAGCCACTCCTATAGCGTTGCTTCTGCGATCCAATCCCCATTTCTATGGGAAAATACTGAAGCCCCGACTTCTCTCACTTGCGGAAGATCATCCAGTTCTACGACATCACAAGTGTGAGTATTTCTCCGCTTCTGCGCCCAATTTGCTTATGCACATCTGCGGGATCCTTCCCCCAACTTCATATTACACTTTTGCACTTCCAATTCTGTGTCTGTAGCTCCACACCTATGCCCAAAGTTTTGCAGGTGTGCTCACACCAGATCCCAGCCCAAGCCAGCAATAACCAACATGACCCAAAATGATCTGAAACACGTCTGAAACTCACTCGAGCCCCTCAAGAACCCGTCCCATCATACCAACTAGTTCCAAATCATAATAGAGACTTACTCGAGGCCTCAAATTACAATGACAACATCAAAACCACAAATCGCACCTCAAATCAAACTTGATGAACTTTTAAGGTTCCAACTTCCAAAACTCGTGCTAAACCATGTCAAATAAATTGAGAATGACCCCAAATTTTGCACAGGAGTTCCAAAGGACATAACGAAACCATTCCAACTCCCAAAACCACAATCCAACCCCAATATCATCAAAGTCAACTCCTAGTTAAACTTATGAAGATTATGAACCTTCAAATTTCTAACTATCGCCAAATAATGTCGAAACCTTCTAGAAAAGTCCAAATGCAATTCTGGGCATACGCTCAAGTGAAAAATCACTATCTAGACCTAATAGAACCATCCAAACTCTGATCCATGGTCAAATACACAAAACTCAAACTTTGTCAAGTCTTCCAACTTAAATCTTCCTAGTTGAGAATCACTCTTCCAAATCAATCTCGAATAAACTAAAAACCAAAACCGTTGATTCACAAGTCATAATACATCCTATGAAGCTACTCAAGACTTCAAACAACTGAATAGAATGGAAATTCTCAAAATTACTGGTTGGGTCATTACAGTTTCCCCTTTTGATGCTTCACACATCACACTCAATTGCTCAGCATTGTACGGTACTTACGATCACTGCTTGTATGTCTGACTCTGAAAGGGTAGATCCTTCCCAAGTGTTAATAAACATGTTCCGGCGAGATGCCATATCACATCCTGAATTAATAATACATGTTGCACCATGCATCCCGATCCCATCATGAAACAATAAAACTTATTGAAGCGTGCAACCCAATCCCATCAATATCACTCAAAATCATGCCCTCAGCCTCACTCAGTCATCAATCTCTCCAGTCTCTTGGGCTCACAACACTCATGTCAATCAGCCCAACATAATGATACATGATGTAATAAGAAATGATAACAGAGAGTGAGATATGATATGCAAATGTTTAATGCGAATGAGTGCATAACGATAATTTAAGCAAACAACTCAACGACAAAAGAACGACCTTTCTGGGTCCCAACAATACTAGCATATAGCCTAGACATGATCTTTAACATGAATCACAACTCAATTTCTATAACACATGGAGTAAACATGAATAATAGCAAGATTAGATGACTACATAGTTCCACAGAATCAACCGAGTCACAATTACTATAGTGCACGTCTACACGCCCGTCACCTAGCATGTGTGTCACCTCAACACCAACCACATAACACGTATTTCAAGGATTCATACCCTCAGTATCAAGTTTAGAATTATTACTTACCTCAAACCATGAAAATTACTACTCCAACAAGCCTTTTCCTCGCGATTTGGCCTCCTAATGACTCAAATCTAGCCACAAATAACTTAATATAATCAACACAATCTATAGGAATCAATTCCATATGATAAATCTAGGTTCTTTAACAAAAGACAAAAATTCAACCTGGACTAATGTCTCAAAATTTGAAGGAATTAAAAAAATACGAACACCCATTCAACAGCAAGTCCAACCATATAAAACTTACTTAATTCCGATCACAACTCGACCTTCAAATCCTCAAATTAAAGCCTATGAAGTTTCTACAGTTTTCCACAATTTTTCCAACCCAAAACACTAATTAAAGGGTAAAAAAAATGATATATTCATGTATATTAACCAAATCCCAGTTAGAATAATGTACCCCAATCAATTCCTTGAAAATCCCTACTAGAATCGCCTCAATCCGAGCTCCCAAAGTCCAAATATGAATGAATACTCTAACCCTCATTTTGAAAATCTTATATTCTGCCCAGATGCTCCTTTTCGCAATCGCAAAAAGTCCATCGCGATCGCGAAGAAAAAAAATTATGCTTCCCTCAAAGTAATCTTCGCGAATGCACCACACAAGGCTCGAACGCGATTCACAGAATCACAAACCCACGCGATCGCGAAGAACAAATGCGTGGGCTTTCCAAACTCCTCCTTCCTTCTTTGGGAACGCAACCCAAAACATGTGTTCGCAATGCATGAACAACCAAGACCATTTCTTGCGACCACATACAGAAATTACACTAGTCTCCCAGTTAAGTCTTCGCAATCACGGACCTTCCCACGCAATCGTGAATAAGAAAACTATAAGTACAAGCATCATCAACTTTAGCAAACCTCTTCTAAGTCAAAATTTCAATTGTTTAACCATCCGAAATCCACCCGAGGCTCCCGAGTCCTTAATAAAACAAACCAAAAAGTCCTAAAACTTCATACGAACTCACTCGAAGCCTCAAATAACATCAAAAAACACTAAAACCCCAGAACGCACATCGATTTAAGCCTAATGAACTTATGAACTTCTAACTTCCAAAACCAATGCTAAAACATACCAAACCAACTCCAATTGACCTAAAATTTTTCACACAAGTCATAAATAACACAATGAACCTATTCCAACTTGAGGAAAAAAAATCCAAGCCCCTAACCACAAAGTCAACTCTCGGTCAAACTTCTCAACTCTCCAAACTTCAACTTTTCCAACTTTCGTCAATTCAAGCCAAAATCACCTATGGACCTCCAAATCAATATCCGGAAACACTCCTAAGTCCAAAATTACAATATGGAGCTATCAAAACCATCAAAACTCCATTCTGGAGTCATTTACATATAAGTCAACATCCGATCAACTCTTTGAACTTAGGGTTCCAACCTTGGGACTAAGTGTCCTAACTCATTATGAAAGATCCCCGGAACCAAACCAACCATCCCAGAAAGTCACATAATAATAACTGAGAATAGATTAAGTAGTAAATGGGGGAACGGGGCTATAATACTCAAAACAACCATCCGGGTGGTTACATTCTTTCACTCTTCAACAAATGTTCATCCTCGAACGGGTCAAGAATCACACTTGGAGTCTCAAATAGGCATGGATATTTGTTCTGCATCTCCCGCTCGGCCTTCCAAGTAGCCTCCTCGACTGGCTAACCTCTCCACTACACCTTTACTAAAGCTATATTCTTTGACCTCAACTTCCAAACCTACCGATCAGAAATGGCCAAAGGCTCCACATCATAAGTCAAATCCCCATCTAAATGAACCGTGTTGAAGTACAAAACATGAGACGGATCGCCGAAATACTTCTGGAGCATGGAAACATGAAATACTGGATGAATACTCGATTGACTAGGAGGCAATGCAATCTTGTAAGCCACCTCCCCAATCCTCTCAAGTACTTTAAAAGGGCCAATATACCGAGGGGTAAACTTGCTCTTCTTCCCGAACCTCATAACACCCTTCATGTATGAAACTCAGAGAAATACCTTCTCTCTCACCATGTAAGCAACATCACGAACCTTCTGTCTAGACCGTGCCATGCGAAGCTGATCCAGAATCAACTTAACCTTGTCCAAAGCATCTTGAACCAAGTCACTAACCAATATCCTAGCCTCAGCCGACTCAAACCAACCAACTGGAGACCGACACCGTCTCCCATACAAGGCCTCATACGGAGCCATCTGAACACTCGATTGGTAGCTTGTTGCATCCCTTTTTCTCGCGAAATCAGGCTTCGACGTGTGACAACTATTTTAAGGAAGAGGTTAAAAGAGAAAAGTCGCCACCTAACGGTTTTGAGGTGTGTTAGGGCACATATTTGCAAATAACTCTATTTTAACTAGTTTGTCTTACCAAAGATCAGGTTAGGGATAAAATTACCTCAAAGAGAAGGTATTAGGCACTCTTCGAGGTCAAAAATTATGGTTCTTGAACGAACTTAAGACTATGTGGATTAGTCTAGGTCATCAAATAAACTAAAAGAAACATAAAAGTCGGAGAGTTCATTGTAACACAATGATAATTGGTACAAGCCTTCAAGGATACAACTATAACAATCTATATTAAATGACTAAGTGTATAAAAGATAAGGAGGGGGTCCTAAGTTTTTTAGCCTAAAGGATCACCCCGTGCAACATAAATGATACTTCGCAACTCCCTTTAGATAGGAGTTTCTCATATTATTCAGCGGGCACAAAAAATCAACACCTACTACCTGGTTACTATGTTGAAGTTGTTTACCTAAAGCGTTCTAATTCAATTCTAAGTCGCGTCCTATTCGTGCACTACCCGTCACATGCTTATGGTCCAGGAGGATTTGGATCTATTATTTGGGTGGTTCTAGACTTTACTTAGGCTGCTCAATTGGATAAAACTAAGTGACATTCAAAACATGTAGGACTGCACATAAAGACAATAAATGGCTCAAGTTAGCCTCAACACATAAGCAACATATGCATGCAGGTAGATTCTTACATTGGGCAGTAGCCAATTTCAAAATTAAGACGAATTAGAGTCATTAAGTCCTATAGACATGGTTTTTATGTGATTTTGATTGTAAGCGTCGTACAGGTAGTGTTGTTTTAAACAACAAATATTACAATTGTAGGAATTACAAACCATATAGGCATGCTCTCTAAATTATTTGCGCAATGAGGCAGTAAAACTATTTGAAACCTCAAAATTACCCGCTTTTGATTTTATAGACATACTTTTAGGCGAGTAATAGTATCCTATAGGCAAGATTTATAAGGGTTGGTATTTAAAATTGATTTTATCATAATTATTCCTATAGACATGTTATCTAGGTGGCATTGTAATAGAAATAGCAATAACAGTAGCTAATTAATCAATTATGGTCATAGAGACATGATATCTAGATGAATATTGTTTGCCTTAAAAATGGTAATTACAATTATATTTAGATTTTGTGGTTCTAAAAATACGTGATGTATATTAGTACCAGTTGTTTAGGCAATAGATACTAAGTTAGAGGTAGGAAAACGAAATAAAAGCGAAGGATAACAAGATTATGCAAACTGAGTCATGGAGAGACGGGGTCTCGAGGTCGGCCTGAATGTGTCTCGAGGTCGAGCTCAAGGGCTCAATAATGGGAGGTCGAAAGTGATTCGAAAGCATCGAAGGCCTCAAAGATTGCCTCTTTATTATCAATAATGAGCAGTGAATGAAGAACAAATAATGAACACAATAAATCAATGAGACAATTATAGAGAATACTTGAGTTATAGAGTAGAGAATGTTCTTAGTCTTGTATATTGAGTATCATGTGTGTTACAAAGTTACAAGGGTCCCCTTTATATATGAAGGGCAATTCCAACATAGTACATGTGTAATTAATGCAAGGAGAGATGGTTGGTACAGCCATTTAATGCCACAGTACGGGCTTGTATTATTTTGTGTATTTTGTCAGCTTTAACCAAGTGCCCTTTGGGAATTTCCCGCCTTTCCACGTTGATCTTCGATTTGCACTGACTCGAGGTCGAGGGCCTTCGATATGCCCTCTCGATGCAAAAACTCGAACCATCAAGCCTTCTGAGCGTCGTAATGAACGTAAAATCGGGCTCTTCGATTTTAGCCGTATACAGATAGTCCCCGCGTTTTTTAGAATGGAGTGATAAGAAACGACCTTGACTTTTTGCCTCTTCGACACCCATATTATGACGTCTGCCCCTTCAGAACATTAAATGATGTGACATAAAAAGTTGCGCAGAGGTCGGTGTCAACACAATTCTCGAGAAGCCCACGAACCGTCATAGGTTCGATCCTTCCGCTCCAAGCATGCCCAAAGGACCTCTATAAATACTTCAATCACTTGCCTTTGATAATTTTGCCTCTTTTTCATCTTCTCCAAAACTTCAAATTTTGACTAATTGCTTTCTATTCTTTTCTTCTATCTGTGATTGTTTCTTCGTCTTCTGTGAAGACCCGTAAAATTTCCATGACTAAAATAATGCCCGAATAGGTCCCTGTGCTGTTATATCTGTAGAAATTCTTAAAATGATCCTATTTTGAGTAAAAAGTATGCTAGAACTTGAAAGATTAAATTTTCCAGAAATTACGCGTTATGCGATGCACTATGCGATCGCATAATAGGTATGCAGACAACATAGTGGTCGTATACCTAGGCAGTTTCCTATCCATTTTGAGGACAGCTATGCGGCCTAGAATGTGATCGCATTTCACGAATGCGATCGCATTTCACGAATGCGGGCTGTATAGTTATCGCATTCTTGCCCCATTGTTTTTGCGAGGGAGGTTATGCGACGCACTATTCGATCGCATAACAGGTATGCAGACCACATAGTGGTCCCATACCTAGGCAGTGTGGTTCCCATTTTGGCCCATTTAAAGGCCAACTATGCGACAGGAATGCGGACCGCATAGCAGGAATGCGATCACATTCCTGACCGCATCTTTGTCTCGGGGCTCCTATTTTCTAAATTAAAAACCCAACCCTCTGTTTTGTAAAACACCCCATCCCTTCATTTTTAATGATTTTCTGACCAAAAATAGAGAGATAAAAAGAGATTTCTTGAGAGAGAAGGTTTTAACATCATCAAATTTGATTTTCCAAAATCACTCAAGCATGGAAATTATCGAGTTATTATCATCTTCTTCACTCAAAGAGGTAAGTCTTCAGCCTATTTCCCCAATTTATCTGACTTTAGGTAAGAATAAAACACACATAGGTTGGTTCTTGAAAATAAAAAGTTGAAATATTGCATGCATGTGAGTTAAACCTCGTAATCTAATAAAGAAAAAACAAGTTTGGGTAATTATTCTCAAAATGTGGGTTAGTAGTCTAAGGGGTCACATAGTGTTTGATAAAATTCTCAATTGAGTACAAGATTCCTAATTCTAAGTGAAATATGTCACATTGTGGAATAGATTGATGGTGATAGACGGTCCGGTGAATTGTGATAGAAATTAAAAAGGGGACGACTCGAGGTATGTACTAACTTTAATCTTCGTAGAGCCACCTTGTTGGTGTTCAAACATTTGGTATGAGATTCTTGATGAGTATATGTGAATTGATTGTCCGATTGTGTTGAGGTGTGAGTTTTCATTCTCTGATTTTCTTAGTCAACTATCGTGATAATTGAAATTGTGAAAGGTGACTTCTATGTGTTTACTCTATCATGTGCAAGGTTCGTTTAATGCTTGAGTATATTGGTATGAAAGAATGGTAATGAACTCAAATGTGTAAATGTATATAAGTTATAAGGGTTGTGTAACAAATGACAATAGGGAGTTGTGAATTGATCTAATTGACTAAATGACCATGGAAATACCGTATATGACTCATTGTTGGTAGGGTTTATTCTGGCTTAACTTTATATGGATTGTTGGTTGTAATGAATTTATATTCTTGTTGATGAACATCTTTGTGGTAAAATTAATGGATGATAAAGACTATTGTGAACACATGATTGGTTGGGTGTTATGAAATTGTACTCTTGATCATATGGAACCCTGTGATTGAATTGTGGACTGTTATTGTTTGCCATGAAATGTAAATTGTACGGTGGGATCGGGTTGCACGCCGCAACACGAAGTAATAAGGGTGGAGAGGTAACAAGGGTGGAGTGTAAATTGTATGGTGGGATCAGGTTGCACGTGGCAACATGAAGTAATAAGGGTGGAGAGGTAACAAGGGTGGAGTGTAAACTGTACGGTGGGATTGGGTTGCACGCCGCAACAGAATGTAATAAAGGTGAAATGTGAGTGTGTTGAAATAAGAATTTATGAGGCTCTCAATTGTATTTGTTTCTGTATTATTGTGCACTATGTGTTGGTTCCTTTAACTGCTTTCTATCTGTGCATCTCTTGATTTTACTTTGAGTAAAGTTTGCTCATACATACTAGTACTATTCCACAGTACTAACGTCCCTTTTGCCGGGGGCGCTACATCTTTTATATGGATGTAGGTGGGTCTATAGCAGGTAGCTCAGCTCGCCGTTAGTGGTTCCTTCTTCTCATCTTTCAGCAGTACTAGTGATCCCCACTTCCTCCCGGGGCCGTGCGTAATTCATTGCATCTCTTTTGAGTCTGTTATGTATTGTAAGGTATACCCGGGGCCTTGTTGCCGGCAAGTATTGTATAAACTCCCAGTATTCGTAGAGGCTCCATAGACATGATGTGGGTGTATATATGTTACAACCCATATTTACGTACGTTGGCTCATTCCATATGTTAATCAACGTAAACATGAGAAGACATTTTATTTGAAATGATAACAAGTTAATCCTATTGATCTTAAATGATACAAGAGTGTATAAGAGTGATTAACACGTATTAGAAGTTAAACGAATCAAGGATGTTGTAACTCATATTTTTGGGTAAACCTAGGGGTGCTTGATATTCTCAAGAGGTAGTTTTTTAATTTATTTGAGTCATATAATATCCGTATCATAGTCTTGAATTCAAAAGAGTTATGAAATAAAAGTCGACAAGAGTTGTCGCAACTTAGGTTTATAGTTTTACTTAAACTTTAGGTCAAATATTATTAAACTTTTCTCCCAATGTACTTGGAATTACAGGGTGATCTACCAACCAAATTGAATATCTAAGTCTAGTTTCCAACGCATTAAACCTCTTATCAATACGACATTGGAGTAGAGATATATAGACATTTTCGCGAGACTGCACAAGCTGCTAGGTGACAAGTAGGTGGGTCACCTACTTGATTAAATGATAGCCCAAAAAGAGGCAATTTCGGGTCATCCAAAGAGCCCATTAAAAGTCTTATCTCCTAAAATATATCCGTCATTATATTTCAAAAATAACCAGACCTAAACCCCGGCAATCTTCCTCCCAAAAATTATCCACAAACCCTAATTGATTTTTCCTCTCTTTCAAGTTCAAATTGGGGGTAAACCCTAGAGTTTGAAGAACCAAGATAAGGGCTGAGTTATCCCGCAAGTAAGGTGAGTTTACTGCTCTCTTTAATGCATTTTTTTGTGCTGTAAGTTCATGGTAATTCGTTTTATACTTGTAAGAACTCACGGGACAGTGATCGGAAGCCGTGAGTTCGAGTTATTCACTTGTAGCGAACTATTTTGCGGACTGTTTTGTGTTGCTGTTGGGCTGCGTGTTTTACTACTGTATTGTGGAGTTTTGGAGGATGAAGGGTGTGAAGAACAACCATATAGATGTAGGTTTGTGGGCTGGTCGTTCTTCGTAACATTTCCGTGTCGTTTGACACGACTACGGTGGTCGTCTTATGTATGAAGTTATTAGGTTGTGTGTGGACTATTTTGGGAGGCTCAATTTGATTATTATTGATGTTGTTTGGGCTGTTTGTTGATTGTTTTGACTTGTGTGAAGTCAGATATATAGGGGAGGTGTTGTCCGTTTCATCGTAAAATAGGTTGTGGTCGATACACAATAGTTATGACGCTTAAATGATAACGATAGTGTCGTTTCTCTTATTGTAGACTAAGGAGTCGTGAAAATTGCATAGCTTCAGATTGGGGCAGTATATACAAAGTATGCGAGGCTATCCCTTTCCTTCTTTTGCATGACTCCAATTGTACATAATGCAATGAACGAGCTTCCAAAGATACTCTACTCTTAGAAGCTAGCAGTACTTACATTGTTTCCCTTCTTATGGAACAATTGATGTTAAGGTTGCTTCACTTATTCTTATGTTATCAATGTTGTTGGTACTTCCTGATTCTTATAAGATTCTCGATGAATATTTATCCCTAATGATGTGTACGGAGAATATTGAACTTATGTCACTCCGAAATGTTCTAAACATGATTCCAATGAGTCCTGCATGCATTATATATATGTATATATTTACTCTACTGAGCCGCACTATAGTCGGCCGGGTATGGAATCTATTGTTCAACCACTGATCAGTTGGGTTTACTGAGTCCTCTTTGAGGCCGGGTATGATATGATGATGATGATGCCCACAGAGGCGGATGTTGATACGATAATGATGATGCCCACAGAGGTGGATGTTTTTAAAATATTATGTGTATATATGTATCATGCATTTCATGTTACTGTCTCTTAGAAGCACTCAGATGTTACAGGTTGTATCTTCTATACATCTCTTTAAATTATTATTCATATTTATATTAACCTGCCTTCCATACTAAGTATATTATTCTTACTGACGTCCTTTTTATTTGTGGACGCTGCATGTCGTGCTGCAGGTCCTGATAGACAAGTAGACGCAGTTCCCCCACCACAGTAGGCTTTCCAGTTCAGCGATTATAGGTGTGATCCCTTCTCCGGACTTGCCGTGGTCTTGGTATGCATTTTTTTTTATAGATATTATGGGTATGTCGGGGTCTTGTTCCGACTATGTTGCATTACTTATGCTCCTTTAGGGGCTCATAGATAGGTGTCGGCTTATGTATAGTTTGGTATGCCTTGTCGGATGATTTTTGTTGTATAGTCTTTCTTGGAAGCGTGGTAGCTCCTAGCTTATATGTAGTTTTCTGGAAGTCTTGTTATCCCATGTTATCCATGTTCATTCCATTATCTATCATTGTTTGGTGTTCATAATCCATATCTACCACTTATATTGATCTCGTCGGCCCTTAAAGATAATAAGAAGATTAGATAAAATGTACGTTGGTGCTCGGCAAGTATGGGCCGGGTACTAGTCATGATCCTACAGTTTGGGTCTAGACAAACTTGGTATCAGAGCAAGTCTGTCCTAGGGGTTGTCTATGAGCCATGTCTAGTAGAGTCTTGATATTTGATGTGTAGCGCGCCACATTTATAATCAGGAGACTACATGACATCTAGGGTTGTTACCTTCTTCCTAAATCTATATCGTGCGTAGAGTTGAGTCTTTAGTGTTGTATCTAATATTAACCTTGTTTTCTTTCAGTGATGCCTTCGACTAGGAAGGAATCGATTAGTAGACTTGATATAGTTGCAGGAGAGGGTACCAGTCAGGTGCCTCAAGCCAGAGTAGGCCAAAGTGAGGCTCAGAGTGAGATGTCGTCTCATATCTCATCTACTCCATCTCATCCAGAGGATATTAGGAGGAACCCAACACCACCAGTTCCTCCGTCTGGCCTTACAGAGCAGGATATGCGGAGTGCGGTGCAGTTGTTGACTAGCCTGGTAGCTGCTCAGGCTCAGAGGCAGAATACTGGTGCTGTTGATAAACCGGATAGTACGAGAGTTCGTGATTTTAATTAATCTAGACCCTCCAGTGTTTATCGGATCAGACCCCAAGGAGGACCCACAGACTCTTTTTGACCAGGTTCATCGTACACTACGGGTTATGCATGCTACAGATATAGAGGCAGTAGAGTTTGCTTCATATCGGTTACGGGATTTAGCGGTTTTCTGGTATGATAGTTGGGAGAGATCCAGGGGTCTGAATGCCCCTCCAGCTGTGTGGAAGGAATTTGTTGAGGCCTTTCTTCATCACTATTTTCCCGTTGAGATACGACGAGCTAGAGCTGATAAGTTCTTGAACCTTAGACAAGGTAATATGAGTGTGCGAGAGTATAGCATGCAGTTTGATTCTTTAACAAGGTATGCTCCTCATATGGTGGTCGAGATGAGTGATAGGGTGCATATGTTCGTGAACGGGTTGGGACCACATTTGATAAATGAGTGCGCAACAGCCTCCTTGGTGGAGGGCATGGATATTTCCTGTATTCGGGCTTATGCTCAGACCCTAGAGGATCACAAGCGTCAGTAAAGGGCAGATAGGGAGCAGGATAGGGGCCAGCATAAGATGGCGAGGTTTGTAGGGTATTCTCATGACTTCAGAGATAGTGTTAGGACCCAGTTTTGGAGGAGTTCGGCGCCACCTGTAGCTACTGCTCCTCCACAGTTTCAGAGGCCTCGGTATGATCGATTTACCTATTCTGGTCTAGGTCAGAGTTCGCGGGCATCAGGCTCGCAATATCATAGGGATACTAGTCAGACGAGACTCCCAACACCCCGTTGTGATCAGTGTGGCAAGGCCCACTTCGTCGGGGTTTTGATGCGTGCTACTCTTGAGGATATCCTGGCCATATAAAGTGGGATTGTCCTAATAGAGAAGGTAATGGTATGGCTCAGCCAACTGGATCAGTTTCTGGTTCTTCCTTATCAGTTCGACCTCCAGCACGGGGTTTTCAGCAATCGACAGGTCGTGGTAGAGGCAGAGGTGCGATGCCGAGTTCGAGTGGTGCTCAAAATCAAACCTACGCTCTAGTAGGTCGATAGGATCTCGAGTCGTCTCAGGATGTTGTTACAGGTATATTGTCTGTGTTTTCTTACAATGTATATGCATTGATTGATCCGGGATCTACATTATCATATGTTACACCTTTTGTGGCTAAAAAGTTTGGCGTTGAACCTGAATTGATAAGTAAATCACTTGCGGTATCTACTCCGATAGGAGATTATGTGATTGCTAGAAGGGTATATAAAGGTTGCAAAGTGATGATTTGTAGTCGTCAAACCTGGGCGAATTTATTTGAATTAGAAATGGTTGATTTCAACGTGATAATGGGAATGGACTGGTTGGCCTCATGCTATGCAAATGTTGATTGTCGTACAAAGATGGTTAGGTTTCAATTTCCTAATGAACCCGTCATCGAATGGAAAAGGAACATTGCTACGCCGAAAGGTAGATTTATTTCCTATCTTAAGTCAAGGAAGATGATCTCAAAAGGGTACATTTATCATCTTGTTTGTGTTAGGGATGCAGAGGCAAAGCCGCCTACTCTACAATCAATCCCCGTGGTCAATGAATTTCCAGATGTTTTCCCAGATGAACTTCCAGGCCTTCCACCTGAAAGGGAGATTGAGTTTAGCATTGATGTATTGCCTGACACTCAACCCATATCTATTCCTCCATATAGGATGTCCCCGACAGAGTTGCGCGAGTTGAAGGCGCAGTTGGAGGAATTGCTGGATAAGGGCTTCATTAGGCCTAGCACTTCACCTTGGGGTGCACTAGTCTTGTTCGTGCGGAAGAAAGACGGGTCGTTACGGATGTGTATCAACTATCGACAGTTGAATAAGCTTACTATAAAGAACAAGTATCCACTTCCAAGGATTGACGACCTGTTTGACCAACTCCAGGGTGCCAAGTATTTTTCCAAGATTAACTTACGTTCAGGGTATCATCATGTGAGGGTTAAGGAGAAGGATATTCCAAAGACGACCTTCCAGACAAGATATGGGCACTTTGAGTTCTTGGTGATGTCGTTTGGGCAAACAAATTCCCCAGCAGCTTTTATGGATCTCATGAATACTATATTCAGGACCTATCTTGATGTGTTCGTGATCGTATTCATTGATGACATTTTGGTGTATTCTCGTTCGGAGGCGGAACATGCAGGCCACTTGCATTACAGACGCTTCAGGATCGTAAGTTATATGCTAAGCTCTCCAAATGTGAATTTTGGCTGAACTCAGTAGCATTCCTTGGCCATGTGATATCTGACGAGGGTATTAGTGTCTACAATCAAAATATCGATGCAGTAAAGAATTGGCCGAGACCTACAACACCATCAGAAGTCCGCAGCTTCCTGGGGCTAGCAGGATATTATAGGTGATTTGTAGAATGTTTTTCCTCTATATCATCACCATTGACTAGGTTAACATAGAAAGCTACTAAGTTCCAGTGGTCTGATGCTTGTGAACGAAGTTTTCAGAAGTTAAAGAATCGATTGACATTTGCGCTAGTGCTCACTCTCCTAGAAGGAACATAAGGTTATGTGGTATATTGTGATGCCTCAGGTATATGTTTGGGGTGCGTATTGATGCAACATGGGAAGGTCATTGCTTATGCATCAAGACAATTGAAGAAGAATGAAAAGAATTACCCAACCCATGATTTGGAATTGGCTGCAGTAATATATGCCTTGAAGATATGGCGGCACTACTTATACGGCGTCCATGTTTACATCTACACAGATCACAAGAGTTTACAATACATCTTCAAGCAGAAGGAGTTGAATTTGAGGCAGCATAGGTGTCTTGAATTACTGAAAGATTACGATGTTGAAATATTGTACCATCCCAGTAAAGCCAATGTTGTGGTAGACGCTCTCAGTCGTAAGTCAATGGGAAATTTAGTACACATTGAGGCAAGTAGACAGGGGTTGACTAATGAGCTTCATCAGCTAGCGAATATGAGAATTATATTGTTAGACTCTGATGAAGGTGGGGTTACTGTACAGAATACATCAGAATCATCTTTGGTAGCCGAGGTAAAAGCACGACAATATGAAGATCCTACTTTAGTACGATTGAGAGAGAGCATTCAACAATGTAAAATTATGGCTTTTGAGATCGGAGCAGATGCGGCACTGAGATACCAGGGCCGATTATGTGTTCCTAATGTGGCAGGGTTGAGAGAGAAGATTATGATTGAGATTCATCAATCCCAATATTCCATCCATCCCGGTTCGACAAAGATGTATCATGATGTTAAGGAGCAGTATTGGTGGGATAACATGAAGAAGTCTATTGCAGAATTGGCCCAGTGTCCTAATTGTCAACAAGTAAAAATTGAACATCAGAAACCTAGTGGATTGCTTCAGAATATAGAGATTCTGACCTGGAAATGGGAGGTGATTAATATGGACTTCATTATTGGATTACCTCGCTCTTATCATAAGTTTTACTCCATATGGATGATAGTTGACCGACTTACAAAATGTGCCCATTTTCTGCCAGTTAAGACAACTTACACAGCTGAAGATTATGCAAAGTTGTATATCAAGGAGATTGTTAGGCTTCATGGTGTACCGATATCTATTATATCAGACCGAGGAGTGCAATTTGCGGCTAACTTTTTGAGGTCTTTTCATAAGGGTTTAGGCACACAAGTGAATCTCAGCATTGCATTCCATCCACAGACTGATCGACAACCTGAGCGTACCATTCAAACACTTGAAGATATGCTACGAGCATGTGTTCTGGATTTCAAGGGGAATTGGGATGACCATCTTCCACTTATAGAATTTTCCTACAATAATAGTTATCATTCCATTATTAAAATGGCCCCGTACGAGGCACTATACAGGATGAGATGTAGATCACCACTTGGATGGTTCGAAGTCGGTGAAACACAACTATATGGGCCAAATTTGATTGACCAAGGCATTGAGAAGGTGAAACTGATACAAGAGCGGCTAAGGACGGCATAAAGCAGGCAAACGTCTTATTCTGATGTCCGACGTCGTGATTTGGAGTTCGAGGTTGGTGATTGGGTTTTTCCTGAGGATCTCGCCGATGAAGGGTGTTATGCATTTTGGGAAGAAGGGTAAGCTGAGTCCACGGTATATCGGTCCGTACAAAATTCTCCGATGAATTGGACAGGTTGCTTATGCGTTAGAATTGCCATCCGAATTGGAATTTGTCCACCCGGTATTCCATGTATCTATGTTAAGGAAATGTATTGGAGACCCTTCTTGAGTTGTCCCTATCAAATATGTACAAGTTACAGAGGATCTATCATATGAAGAAGTGCTAGTAGCTATATTAGATCGACAAGTACGCAAGCTAAGAACAAAGGATGTAGCTTCCATCAAAGTATTGTGGAGGAACAAGAACATGGAAGAAATTACTCGGGAAGCAGAAGAGCAGATGATGTCCAAATACCCTTTCCAGATTCAAGATAACAAAGATGCCGAGGTGACGCAGGACGCATTAGAAGGTGAAACAGCTCTATGAGGTAAGAAATAGCTTGAGAGTACTCTTCCTTAATACACAATGGTGATATGCAGATAGTGTACATATCCACAATGCTTTGCGTAACCTTGAATGGCAATACGTTGGGTTTAACTGCTTGTAAGTTTTTCTAGTATCCATTTTATAGGGGGAAAATGGGCCGAAAATTTCCGTTGGAATCCACGATGAGTTAGGCTCCCCCTAAACACTTGAATTCGAGGACGAATGCTCCTAAGGGGGGGGGGGAGGATGTTACAACCCATATTCACGTACGTTGGCTCATGCCATAAGTTAATCAATGTAAACATGAGAAGAGATTATATTTGAGATTATAAGAAGTTAATCCTATTGATATTAAATGATACAAGAGTGTATAAGAGTGATTAACACGTATTAGAAGTTAAACGAATCAAGGATGTTGTAACTCGTATTATTGGGTAAACCTAGGGGTGCTTGATATTCTCAAGAGGTCGTGTTTTAAGTTATTTGAATCATATAATATCCGTATCATAGTCTTGAAGTCAAACGAGTTATGAAACAAAAGTCGACAAGAGTTGTCGCAACTTAGGTTCATAGTTTTACTTAAACTTTAGGTCAAATGTTATTAAACTTAAACTAGAGTTTGAAGAACCAAAATAAGGGCTGCGTTATCCCACAAGTAAGGTGAGTTTACTGCTCTATTTCATAAAAAAATTTTGATCTGTAAATTCATGGTAATTCGTTTTATACTTGTAAGAACTCACGGGACGGTGATCCGAAGTCGTGAGTTCGAGTTATTCACTTGTAGCGAACTGTTTTGCGGACTGTTTTGTGTTGCTGTTGGGCTGCATGTTTTACTACTGTATTGTGGAGTTTTGGAGGAGGAAGGGTGTGGAGAAACACCATATAGATGTAGGGTTGTGGGCTGGTCGTTCTTCGTAATATTTCCGGGTCGTTTGACACGACTACAGTGGTCGTCTTATGTATGGAGTTATTTGGTTGTGTGTGGACTGTTTTGGGAGGCTCAATTTGATTATTATTGAGTTGTTTGGGCTGTTTGGTGATTTTTTTGACTTGTGTGAAGTCATATATATAGGGGAGGTGTTGTCCGTTTCATTGTAAAATAGGTTGTGGTCGATACACAATAGTTATGACGCTTAAATGATAACGATAGTGTCGTTTCCCTTATTGTAGACTAAGGAGTCGTGGCAATTGCATAGCTTGATATTGCTGCAGTATATACAAAGTATGTGAGGCTATCACTTTCCTTCTTTTTCACGACTCCAATTGTACATAATGCAATGAATGAGCTTCCAAAGATACTCTACTTTTAGAAGCTAGCAGTACTTACATTGTTTCCCTTCTTATGGAACAATTGATGTTAAGGTTGCTTCTCTTATTCTTATGTTATCAATGTTGTTGGTACTTCCTGATTCTTATAAGATTCTCGATGAAGAGTTAGCCTTAATGATGTCTACAGAGAATATCGATCTTACATCACTCCGGAATGTTCAGAACATGATTCCAATGAGTCCTGCATGCATTATATATATGTATCTATTTTACTCTACCGAGCCGCGCTATAGTCGGCCGGGTATGGCACCTATTGTGCAACCACTGGTCAATTGGGTTTACCGAGTCCTCTTTGAGGTCGGGTATGATATGATGATGATGATGCCCACAGAGGCGGATGTTTTTAAAAGATTATGTGTATATATGTATCATGCATTTCATGTTACTGTCTCTTAGAAGCACTCAGATGTGACATGCTGTATCTTCTCTACCTCTCTTTACATATTGTTCATATTTATATTGACCTGCCTTACATACTCAGTACATTATTCGTACTGACGTCCTTTTTATTTGTGGAAATTGTATGTCGTGCTGCAGGTCCTGATAGACAGGTAGACGTAGTTCCCCCACCACAGTAGGCTTTCCAGTTCAACGATTCTAGGCGAGATCCCTTCTCCGGACTTGCCGTGGTCTTGGTATGCATTTTTGGTTATAGATATTAGGGGTATGTCGGGGCCCTGTTCCGACTATGTTGCATTACTTATGATCCTTTAGAGGCTCATAGACATGTGTCGGCTTATGTATAGTTTGGTATGACTTGTCGGATGATTTTTGTTGTATTCTTTCATGGAAGCGTGGTAGCTCCTAACTTATATGTAGTTTCTTGGCAGTCTTGTTATCCCATGTTATCCATGTTCATTCCATTATCTGTCATTGTTTGGTGTTCATAATCCATATCTACCACTTATATTGATATCGTCGGCCCTTAAATATAATAAGAAGATTAGATAAAATGTATGTTGGTGCTCGGCAAGTATGGCCTGGGTACTAGATGATCCTACAGTTCTGGTCGTGACAATATATGTATTTTGGGTAGTAACTGTACGTATTCGGAATCGTGGTCCGTATTGGAAAGTTATGTATGTATTTTGAAATTATTTTCGGAATCAACTATTGAAATACTAGAAGAGAAATGAACTTAAGTTTGTAAATCGACGCTTAAATACTAAGTTGCTATTTCATATGGAATATGGTGCATTGTATATACGGGGGAAAGCGTCGGGTAGGAAAGGCAATCCAGGTCCGCTTGACCGGGTTCACCTTGTTAGGCGCCGGTCTCGTCCCTCGGTTTTGGGGCGTGACAAACTTGGTATCAGAGCCTAAGGTTTTAAAAGTGTCCTAGGATGTCTCGGAGCCGTGTCTAGTAGAACCCTTCTTATCGGTGTGTTGTCGACGACATCTATAATTATGGGGCTGCATGGACATTTAGAAAAGTACCCTTTTATTGCTATTCTATATCGTTCGATGTGGTAGAAGGTGAGGTTGTCTATCTCTAACTCGTGCATTGTTCCAATTTTCAGTAAATGGCACCCAAGAAGAGAGCTCGACTCGGCCTAGAGGCCAATGCCAGCCCAGGAGTGGCCGTGAATTCTTTATTTGATGGTGCGGGTGAGAATGATTCCCCGATGGAGGGTGCTACAGTCCCTCCCGCTGATGTTCCTGATCCTTCTTCAGTCCTAGCTTCCGGTCCCAGTATTTCTGATGTGGACCTTAGGGGAGCTATTAAGATGTTAACCCAGTTAGTGGCCTCCCAGGCCCAAACATCACATGTTGTCCCTGCATCCTTTAGCGAGCAAGGGGATTCTTCGGGTTCCAGGGTCAACCAGTTTCTGTGGTTAGCCCCTCCAGAGTTCACAGGCACCGATCCAGAGGCCGACCCTCAGGAGTTTATTGATGAGATATACAATTCCCTCCGAGTTATGAGGGATACTGAGACAGGGGGGATGAGTTGGATTCCTATCGTCTGAAGGGAGAGGCATATTCGTGGTTTGAAATGTGGAAGAGTTCTAGTGGAGAGGGGAGCCCTCCGGCGAAGTGGGACGAGTTTGTGGATGCCTTTATGGATCATTTCTTGCCTGCCGAGATTATGGCAGCCCATGATACAGAGTTTGAGGCCCTCAAGCAGTGCAACATGAGTGTGTGGGAATATCATATGGAGTTTTTGCACTTGTCCAAATATGTTGTTCACATGATGCCGACTTTGGAGGCCAGAGTTCGACGGTTTGTTCAGGGCCTTGGTCCCTTGGTTATTAATGAAGCTGCTACAACTGCCTTGCATTCAGATATGAATTATGGGAAGATTGTGGGATTCACCCAGGCCACAGAGGCTCAGAAGTTGAAGATATGAATAGAGAGGGAAAGTAGTAGTAGGGTCCGGTCAGCAGGAAACCCTGGGAGTTCAGTTGAAGGAGGGAGATTAGTACTTGGGAGAGGGTCATCAGGGCCATCCCAGTCCTATGCGACGTCCTCAGTTAGTGCCCCACTAACAGGGCACCGTTATCAGCGGGGAGGTCATTTTGGACTAGGCCCAGACAGCCGGAGGTTCCATCAGTCGGGTCATTCCGGTGGGAGGTTCCAGTATCAGCGGAGGGTCTCATGCCCTAAGTGTTGGAGATTTCAACTGAGCCTTGTTACTTGGATATACCGGTATTCTATAGATGTGGAGAGAGAGGTCATATCCAACGAGACTGTCCGCGCACCCAGTCAGGGCGCAGGTAGAGGTACTGCTCAACCATCCAGCTTCTCAGTCGCTACATCTTCGGCACGCCCTCCAGCACCAGCAGGGCACGGAGGAGCTAGGGGTAAAGCGCGGGGTCAAGGGGGACCCAGCCGCTTTTATGCTTTGAGTGGTCGCCAGAGCACCGAGGCTTCTACAGATGTTGTCACAGGTATTTTGACTATTCAGTCACATGATGTTTATGCTCTTATTGATCTCGGGTCTTCTTTGTCATATGTTAATCCATTTATTGCTTCAAGTTTTGGGCTAGGACCCGAACAACTTCACGAGTCGTTCTCTGTGTCGACTCCAGTTGGTGATTCTATTATGGTCGTGCGAGTCTATAGAAATTGTGTTGTCACGGTGCGTGGTCGGGATACCACGGCCGATCTTATTGAGTTAGAAATGGTAGATTTTGATGTAATTATGGGGATAGATTAGCTTTATTCGTGCTTTGCTAAACTCGACTGCTGAACCAGGATTATGAGGCTTGAGTTTCCTAATGAATCAGTTATCGAGTGGGAGGGAAATAATGTTGTGCCAATAGGTAGATTTATTTCCTACATTAGAGCCTCAAAGATGATCAGAAAAGGGTGCATCTACCATTTGGTCCGGGTTGCGGAGACCACTTCAAAGGTTCCTGCTCCAAAATCTATACCTGTTGCGAATGAATTTCTTGAAGTATTTTTGGACGAGCTTCATGGGATTCTACCAGATAGAATGATTGATTTTGGGATTGACGTATTGCTAGATACGCAAACAATATCTATTCCACCTTACCAAATGGCGCCAGCAGAATTGAGAGAGTTAAAGGAACAATTGAAAGACCTATTGAAAAAAGGTTTCATTCGGCCAAGTGTGTCGCCTTGGGGCGCACCAGTTCTTTTTGTCAGAAAGAAAGACAGACCGCTTCAAATGTGTATTGATTATCGGCAGCTCAACAAGGTCACCATAAAAAACAAATACCCATTGCCTCGGATAGATTATTTGTTCGACCAGTTGAAAGGTGCTAAGTTCTTCTCAAAGATTGATTTGCGGTACGGATAGCACCAGTTAAAAATCAGGGAGCAGGATATTCCTAAGACTGCCTTCAGGACTCGTTATGGGCACTTTTAATTTCTGGTAATGTCTTTTTGGCTAACCAACGCCCCAGCAGCTTTTATGGATCTTATGAATCAGGTTTTCAAATCATTTCTCGACTCCTTTGTGATTTTCTTCATTGACGATATTCTTGTTTAATCGCGGAGTCAGGAGGAACATGCTAATCACCTCAGGGCAGTTCTGCAGACTCTTCATCAGCACCAACTGTATGCCATGTTTTCAAAATGTGAGTTTTTGCTAGAATTAGTGCCCTTTTTGGGCCATGTTGTTTCCAGGGAGGGGATTCGGGTTGATCCCCAAAAGATTGCAGTGGTGAAGGATTGGCCTAGGCAAACGACCCCGAGAGAGATTCGTAGTTTCTTGGGTCCAGATGGGTATTATCGGAGGTTCGTGGAGGGATTATCTACCCTCGCCTCCCAATTGACTAAGCTGACATAGAAAGCAGTTAAGTTTCAATGGTCGATACATGTGAAAAGAGTTTTCAGGAATTAAAGTCGAGATTGACTTCGGCACCAGTGTTGACCTTGACAGAAGGTTCAGAGGGATTTGTAGTTTATTGTGATGCTTCAAGGGTTGGTTTGGGGTATGTGTTGATGCAATGTGGTAAAGTTATAGCATATACTTCAAGGCATCTCAAGAATCACGAGAAGAATTATCCGACGCATGATTTGGAGCTCGCGGCGGTTGTGTTAGCATTAAAAATCTGGCGGCATTATCTTTATGGGGTCCATGTGGATGTGTTCACAGACCACAAGAGTCTTCAATATTTATTCAAGAAGAAGGAGTTGAATTTAAGGCAACAGAGGTGGTTAGAGTTGCTCATGGACTATGATATGAATATTTTATACCATCCAGGGAAGGAAAATATGGTAGCCGACGCTCTTAGTCGGAAATCCATGGGTAGATTGGCACATTTGGAAGCCGGTTAGAGGCTTTTGTCTCGGGAAGTTTATCAGTTGGCTAGTCTGGGGGTCTGTCTTTCGACCTCAGACGAAGGGGATGTCGTGGTGCGTAATGGAGCAGAATCTTCGCTTGTAGCAGAAGTCAAGGGAAATCAATTCAGGGATACGGCTTTGGCAAAATTGAGGGAAGCAATTTTGAATCACAAGACTTCAACATTCTCATTCGGCAATGATGACGGTGTCCTGCTGTGTCAAGAGAGGCTATGTGTTCCAGATGTGGATGATCTCCGGGAAAGGGTGATGGCAGAGGCTCACAATTCCAGGTATTCAGTACACCAAGGTTCTACAAAGATGTATCATGATCTCAAAGAGATTTATTAGTGGAATGGTATGAAGAGGGGTGTGGCGGACTTTGTGGCTAGGTGTCCGACTTGTCAGCAAGTGAAGGCCGAGCATCAGAGGCCCGGTGGATTGACACAGCTTATGGAAATACCAATGTGGAAATGGGAGATGATCAATATGGACTTTGTGTTGGGGTTACCTCTTACTCCACGTAGGTTCGACTCGATTTGGGTGATAGTAGACCAGTCAAGTCCACTGGTACTGCAGAACAATACGCTCAGTTGTATATCAAAGAAATAGTCAGGCTCCATGGCACTCCAGTTTCTATTATCTCGGATCGAGCAGCCCAGTTCACAGCTAACTTTTAGAAGAAATTTCAGCAAGGTTTGGGTACTCAGGTAAATCTCAGCACAACTTTCCACCCACAGACGGACGGTCAAGCGGAGCGGACTATTCAGACTCTTGAAGATATGTTGCGGGCTTGTGTTTTAGATTTCAAGGGTAGCTGGGATGATCATTTTCCTCTTATAGAATTTGCTTATAATAATAGTTTTCATGCTAGTATTCAAATGGCCCCATTTGAGGCATTGTACGGAAGGAGATGAGATCTCCGATCGGGTGGTTTGAGGTTGGTGAGGCAGAATTGTTAGGACCAGATCTTGTGCACCAGGAAAGGATGAAGACTGCTCAGAGTTGTCAGAAATCCTATGCGGACGTCCGTCGAAGAGATTTGGAGTTTCAAGTAGATGATTGGGTATTCTTGAAGGTGTCTCCCATGAAGGGAGTAATGCGATTTAGGAAGAAAGTAAAATTGAGCCCTAGGTATTTCGGGCCGTATCAGATCGCTCAAAAGATAGGACAGGTGGCCTATCGGCTGGAATTGCCCCCTGACATGTCATTAGTGCACCCGGTGTTCCATGTGTCTATGTTGAAGAAAGTGGTTGGAGATCCATCAGCCATCGTGCCAGTTAAGACTATTGAGGTTAATAAAGAACTATCATATGAAGAGGTTCCGGTTGCTATTCTTGATAGGCAAGTCCTTAGATTGAGGAACAAATAAATTTCTTCAGTTAAAGTGTTGTGGCGAAGTCAGAAAGCTGAGGAAGTGGAGTAAATGAAATTATGTGATGGTTAAATGATTAATTGAGGTGTAGATTGGTAAGGATTAATTGAAGTCTATATGGCATGTTGAAGTATTGAATTATATGGGACTTGTCGAGGTGACCAAATTATGTGCAAGGCCATGGAATGGCTAGTTATGTGTGGAATTGGTTAAGAACATGTGTTTCGGGGGATCTCTGATGGGTAGATAGGCCTAATTACAGAGGAAAATATGGCGAAACTTTTAGAAAGTATCGGAGTTAGTAAAACTTGCGGGTTGGCATATTGTGTTTTCAAAACCAAATGATTTCCCGATCCTCATTCGAGGACGAACGATTTTAAGTGGGGGAGGATGTGAAGACCCGTAAATTTCTATGACTAAAATAATGCCCGAATAGGTCCCTGTGATGTTATATCTGTAGAAATTCTTAAAACAGTCCTATTTTGAGTAAAAAGTATCCCAGAACTTGAAATATTAAATTTTCCAGAAATTGGGTGTTATGTGACGCACTATGCGATCGCATAACAGGTATGCGGACCGCATAGTGGTTTCATACCTGGACAGTTTCCTGTCCATTTTGAGGACAACTATGCAGCCTAGAATGCGATCGCATTTCACGAATGCGAGCCGCATAGTTGTTGCATTCTTGCCCCATGGTTTTTGCGAGGGAGGTTATGCGACGCACTATGCGATTTCATAATAGGTATACGGACCGCATAGTGGTCGCATACCTGGGCAGTAAGGTTCCCATTTTGGCCCATTTGAAGGCCAACTATGCGACAGGAATGCGGACCGCATAGTGGTCGCATACCTGGGCAGTAAGGTTCCCATTTTGGCCCATTTGAAGGCCAACTATGCGACAGGAATGCGGACCGCATAGCAGGAATGCGATCGCCTTCTTCACCGCATCTCTGTGTTGGGGCTCCTATTTTCTAAATTTAAAACCCGACCCCTATTTTATAAAACACCCCATCCCTTCATTTTTAACAATTTTCTGACCAAAAATAGAGAGAGAAAAAGAGAATTCTTGAGAGAGAAGGTTTCAACATCATCCAATTTGATTTTCAAAAATCACTCAAGCCCGGAAATTATCGAGTTATTGTCATCTTCTTCACTCAAAGAGGTAAGTCTTCACCCTCTTTCCCCAATTTCTTAGATTTTGGGTATGAATAAAATACACATAGGTTGGTTCTTGAAAATAAAAAGTTGAAATCTTGCGTGCATGTTAGTTAAACCTCGTAATCTGGTAGTCTAAGGGGTCACATAGTGTTTGATAAAATGTTCAATTGAGTACAAGATTTCTAATTCTAAGTGAAATATGTCACATTGTGGAATAGATTGACGGTGCTAGATGGTCCGATGAATTGTGATAGAAATTAAAAAGTGGACGACTCGAGGTATGTATGGCTAACTTTAATCTTCGTAGAGCCACCTTGTTGGTGTCCAAACATTCGGTAGGAGATTCTTGCTGAGTATATGTGAATTGATTGTCCGGTTGTGTTGAGGTGTAGATTTTATTCTCTGATTTTCTTAGTCAACTATCGTGATAATTGAAATTGTGAAAGGTGACTTCTATGTGATTACTCTATCATGTGCAAGATTCGTTAAATGCTTGAGTATATTGGTATGAAAGAATGGTAACAAACTCAAATGTGTAAATATTTCTAAGTGATAAGGGCTGTGTAACAAGTGATGAAAGGGAGTTGTGAATTGATCTTATTGAACTAAATGACCATGGAAATATCGTATATGACTCATTGTTGGCAAGGTTTATTGTGGCTTAACTTCATATGGATTGTTAGTTGTAACGAATTTATATTCTTGTTGATGAACATCTTTGTGGTTGAATTAATGGATGATAAAGACTATTGTGAACAGATGATTGGTTGGGTGTTATGAAATTGTACTCTTGATGATATGAAACCCTGTGATGGAATTGTGGGCTGTTGTTGTTTTCCATGAAATGTAAATTGTACGGTTGGATCAGGTTGCACGCCGCAAAATGAAGTAATAAGGGTGGAGAGGTAACAAGGGTGGAGTGTCAATTGTACGGTGGGATCGGGTTGCACGCAGCAACACGAAGTAATAAGGGTGGAGAGGTAACAAGGGTGGAGTGTAAACTGAACGGAGTGTAAACTGTACGGTGGGATCGGGTTGCACGCCGCAACAGAATTTAATAAAGCTGAAATGTGATTGTGTTGAAATAAGAATCTGTGAGGCTCTCAATTGTATTTGTTTCTGTATCACTGTACACTATGTGTTGGTTCCTTTAACTGCTTTCTATCTGTGCATCTCTTGATTTTACTTTGAGTAAAGGTTGCTCATACATACTAGTACTATTCCACAGTACTAACGTCCCTTTTGCTGGGGGCGCTACCATCTTTTATATGGATGTAGGTGGGTCTAGCAGGAAGCTCAGCTCGGCGTTAGCGGTTCCTCCTCCTTATCATTCAGCAGTACTGGTGAGCCCCACTTCCTCCTGGGGCCGTGTGTAATTCATGCCATCTCTTTTGATTCTGTTATATATTGTAAGGTATAGACGGGGCCTTGTTGCCGGCAAGTATTGTATAAACTCCCAGTATTCGTACAGGCTCCATAGACATGATGTGGGTGTGTATATGTATTTTGGGTCTAACTATACGTATTCAGAATCGTGGTCTGTATTGGAAAGTTATGTATGTATTGTGAAATTCTTTTGGGAATCAACTGTTGAAATGCTATAAGAGAAATGAACTTAAGTTTGTAAATCCACACTTAAATACTAAGTTGCTATTTCATATGGAATATGGTGCATTGTATATACGGGGGATCGCGTCGGGTAGGAAAGGCAATCCAGGTTCGCTTGACTGGGTTCACCTGGTTAGGCGCCGGTCTCGTACCTCGGTTTTGGGGCGTGACATCTTCTTACTTCAAAACTCGATTGTAATCATGGAAAAAACTTCCAAAACGGTTCCACAAAAAGAGGGAGTCGCTACTTCATCACACCCGTCTAAGGGAAAATAAAAAATTCCTCTTACCATCGAGCAATGCATCCCTTGCCCTTTCGACACCATTTCTGACTTCACAATTGAAAACCCCCCTTCTACACCGAGTCGATGCGAGCCTATGTTCCAATAAATATGTGTAGTATCAGATATAGAGAGGGTAAAACTTGACTGCTGTTAGGCGGAGGCGGCCCGAGTAGAGATCCCTACAACTGACGAAAGCATAGTCACGCATAAGGCTGGCTTTCTCAATGTATATACATACCCGTTTACCTTAGGCCCCGTCGATTCTTCTTCTCCACCGATTGACCCGGTGATTCTTGATATTTTTCATCAATACTGAGTGACACTCGGTCAAATATATCCTTTTTTTTGGAGGATTGTATATATGTTTCGACATATTGCCAACATGGTCGAGGGAATGACTTTCACCCTTGACCATCTGATCAGATTGTACATCCCTCGCCTTTTCCATGGGGGCCTAATTAAATTTCACCGTCGATCCGCCAAGGCGTTCCTCGCCTACATCGATGAGGATAAAGATTGGGGATGGATGAGCCGATTTGTTAGAATCAGAACTTCGGACGTCATCCCTGCTGATAGACTACTATTCCCGGAGGAATGGAATATGAAACGTAAGCATCCCCATATTGATTATTACCACCTCTTTTTTCTTTCTACCGGTTCTGAATACCCTTTTTTTCAGTTTTGTAGCCAATGTCTGGTTCCCCAGCACGGTCCAGGACCTTCCGGGGTGGATCAGGCTTTTGGACTCTGCCTTTCCATATAACAAACGCGTGTGGATTGAGCTAGCTAAAACAAGGTGTCAGTCAAAGAACCACGGTATGCTCTTATGATATTGTTTTCTCATTCTTTGTAAGAACTTTTGATGGTGATGTTTTTGATATAACACATTTTTGCAGGCCTCGTTGAAGGCGTGTTGATGAGGTCGCCCCCACCTGGTGAGGAAGAGGCTCCGAAGACCTCCAAGGATAAGAAAAGGAAGAAGGAGGCCTCGACAGAGTCTCCAAAATAAAAAAGGACAAAGGCTCAGAAGCCCAAGACCGACGCCACGGTCTTGTCCTCGACGGCCACTGGGAGACTGCGGGCCAAGGAAGAGAGTGATGATGCCTACCATTCGGTACAAAGGGGAAAATGAAGTGTTGATGCTTCGAGAGTTGTTGGGAGGTCGTCTACTGAGTTGGAGGCAGCCGATGTGGACCTGCCGTGTGTAGAGGAGACCCTCAAGGAGGGTTTTGGTGCAGTCCTTGTTGAGGAGCTCGGAGGTCTTGCTACTAGAGCTTTCCGGGATAAAAAAGAAGCCTCGATAGAGGCTGATGCCCCTGGTGGATTTCACTCGGGCCCGTCATTTTCTCCAGGGGAGATACGAGATGCCCAAGTTAGGGGTGTTCCCGGTTTGGAGACCTCTCGTGGAGAGGATGATGCATTTAGAGACTATTTTGAGGGGGTAGAAGAGGATACTGATGTTGATGCCCCCGTTTCCCTCGGGGAAGCCGAGAGGCTCCAAAATCATGTGACATTCGAGAAATAATATGTTGTTCTTTGATTTTCTATTCTTGTTTTCCGATTTTCCTTCTCTGTGTTGCGGTTCAAGAAGCTGTATGACCAATCCTTCTCCAAGATGCAAGATGAGTTAACTCATCGTGGATAGGAGCTTGAGAAGCTTATGTCGGATTTGGTCGATCTGGAGGCTTTATGTGCTCGAAAGGAGGAGGAATTTACCAACCTCCGTGCAATCTTGTGGAGAGCGCTTCGGGAGAGGGCCAACTTCACCGAGCAGGTATGCTGGTACCCACACTTTTATTTTTAGTTGCAATTCTTGGTGTTGATTGACTTATTTTCTGCTTCTCAGATTAGGCAGAAGGACGCTCTGGTGGAGCGGCTTTGAGAGGAAATTGCGGCCAAGGATGCCGAAATCCTAGAGCTGGCTCGGCTGAATGATTTTGCGGCTTCGGAGAAGGAGGAATTTAGGGGGAAGATATCCTCGATTCAAGACCTTCTTCGAGGTGCTCAGGAGGAGGCTGCTGCACTATCTACGGCCAAGTCAGAGGCCAATGAATTTTTCTCCTCATACAAGAGAGATGTTGTTCCTGCGATTGATCGGGCCAGGAAGATATCATAGAAGGCCGAGCTAAGTTGCTTTTGGCGGATTGCTTACTACTAGGTTGGATCGGATGTCAACCTATGGAGGCACCCTTTGTTACTATTGGACAAATTTCTCCTTTAGTTTTCTTCTTGTTCTTTGCCATAACGCCCATTCTGGGACGAGTTGGAAGAGTAATTCCTAATTCTTACACGGATGAGACTGATCACACCTGATTAGTGAGAAATTCTACTGGCTCGGGAAGTTGCTAATGCTTGCATTCAAGATAGGAGGAAAGCCCTCGAGGAAGTGAGCGCTAAGGACATCGATCTCTCTATTGAGATCGAAGAAACCAGGGCCTTGGAGGAATAATCAAAAATGCCGACTACGTCAGACGAGGGCTCTAAAAACGGCTCGGATAGAAGCGAAGGCGAAGAGTAGATGCTCCTGCTATTTTGCTTTTTTCTCTTTCTGTATATGGTACTCTCGGGGGAATTTTTGTAGAAACATCCTTGTAAATGCATTTCTTGAAATAAAATACCTCGTTGTTACATATCTACAAACTTTGTTCTGCAATGCTTGCGCAAAAGTTAACTTTCAAGCTTTGAATTCTAGCCCTTCGAAACTCGTACTTTCAATAACAGATCCCCTCGAGATAGGAGACCTTCTCGAGGTTAGGCCGGCATGGGATCTTCGATCCCTCGAGCGTTGTATGACAGTGTCATTTATGTGACATGACTGCAAAGTGACCAAGGTGGCCCCACCGATACACTTTCCCAAACGTTATGACAACTTTGCCAGAATTAAATGGCTTTCAAAGTAGTTGAATAGTCATTGCTTGCTATTATTGCTTCCTCTTCATTCTAAGTTTTGCAATTTTGCAAAACCAACTTTCCTTTCAACGTCCTCTTCCTTTTCTCATCTTGCGAAACTATTTTCATCTCTTCCTCTTTACCTTTGTTTGAGTAGTTATGGCTGTCGTGCCCGAATCCGTTCACCAAGAAGAGGGAAATTTTACCTCTGCTCCTAGCCTGGCCGGTGGTACACCGCTGGCGCATGGCGAGTTAACCTCGAGCTTCTTTGCATTGAAGAAAGACTTTGCACTAGAGAAACCCTTCGACGTCTCGGGCCATCGAGAGCATGCGTCGAGGTTCATCCGATCGATAGAAGAAAACCACCTTGAGGTCGTGAAGAGAGACTGCGACTGGGGGGAAATGTGATGCTGCAAATACCTTCTCTAGAAGAGAACATCATGACTTATGTAGATGGATTCTTCATCGTGTATACGTAACCATTTACATTAGGCCCCCTCGACCAACTTGTGCTCGAATTCTGCAAAAGGTACCGAGTCACCCTGGCTCAGATTCATCCGTCCTTTTGGCGGATAGTGCTGATGATGAGGTATTTTACCGAAAAGCCTAAGCTCGAGCTTACCCTCAGCCACCTTATTAGATTATATCGACCTCAGCATTGTCGAGGCTTGATTGTGTTATGACGCCGGTCCACCAGGACTTTCATTGCAAGCGATGATGAGGACCAAAACGGAGGATGGATGAGTCGGTTTGTTCGAGTGAATATTGTCGATATCATTCCAGTGGAGTTACTGCCATTTCTCGAAAAATGAAACGTCAAACGTAAGTGCCATGTCGTACCCTAGTGTGTTTTTCTCTGATCGATTTATAAGAGTGTTTCTTTTTCTCTTTTTCAGCAGTCCCGTGGATGCCAGAGGAGGTCCCCGATCTTGCGTACTGGACTCACAGGCTGGCAGCCTCCTCAACATATGACGAACGCAAGTGGCGTGATTTATCGAAGGGCAGATGGAAGCGAAGCACCACGGTATGAGCCGTGTGGTTGCCTTTTGAGTAGCGCTTTCTTTTATGTGTACTTACTCTGCCACCACAGGTGTTGGTGGATTCTCCGAAATAAGAATGTGCCCCTTCGAGGAGAGGGAAGGCCCGAGGGAGGACAATAAGCGAAAAAGATCCTCTACAGATGAGGACATGCTCAATGAGGCGGGGCCTTTTCGGAGACATAAAGGAGATGTCATCGCAGAGGAGATATTTATATACGTCGGTCATTCTGCGGACATCAGCTCTCCTCGGGAAGATGATTCTTTGTCTGCAGCTCGAGCCGGCGGTCCTTCCAAGGTTGCCGATTTTGTCAGGCCTGAGACCTCTAATTTTGAAGAAAAAGTTCCTTGAGAGCGAAAGAGCAAGAGTCCTCCACCATCGTCTGCTTTTGCCGTCGAAGGTACTTTGAGGGACGCTCGGGACTAGGGGCCACCCGAACCAAGTGGGGTTTTGAGTGGGCATTCCCCTATTGAGAGCGGTTCAACGGGGCCGATGGGGCCACGATAGTAGATGTATGTTCAAATTTTGAGGAGGCTCAGCGGCTCTGTTCCGAGGTGAGTTTTGATCGGCCTTACTGGCTTTTCACCTATGAATCTTCATTCTTTGAACTGATGTTTCTCTTCCGTAGGTTTTCGACAAACTCAAGTTCGAGCTGCTTCGTGTGATACCAGGTTGCAGGAAACTTTGGGCAAGGAAAAATTTCTCAAGATTATTTGCAATAAGAAGACGAAAGAGTTGATAGATCTTCGAACTTAGATTCTCGGATTCGGAACTACGAAGGCATCTCGAGCGTCAGGTAAACCTTACCCTAAAGGAGTACGTGCTTCCTTTCTCGCTTTTGGGAACTAATGTTTTGGTGCTTCAGCTGCAGGGAAAGACATCAGCGTTGGAGTGCCTTTTGGGCGAATTCGGGCAAGTTAATTCTGAATGCCATGCGTTGAAGGCGTAGATAGGCGTTCATGTTGCATCCCAAAGGAATGCTTTGGCCAAGGCTGCTGCCCTCGAGATACAATTTTTTAATGCCCGAGAAGATAGCTCAAATCAGACGAGTAGGATTGCCAAGCTCGAGACTGATCTTTTAAATATGAAGTCCGAGGTCGTGGACGCCCGAGATGAAGCTGAAGAAGTTCGATCAAAGGACGATAAGAAGGTGGTTGTTTATTTGAAAGATGTTGCTGATGCTCGGGCTGAGCTAAGAGGAGCTTGTGACAGAGAGAGGAGAAGCAATGAGTATGACCGATGTAGGTCTCAGAGGGAGATGCTCGAAGAGATTCATGCTAGGGGCTTTGACCTCTCATAAGAGATAAAGCGAGCCAAGGCGGATGAGATCGAACCCCAGTTTTTCCTTTCTTCCGATGCCGAGCCGATATTTGAAGGCTTCCAAGGGAGCTGGTCCCTCGAGCAGACTAAATTTTCCTTCTTTGTTATTTGTAAAAACTCATGTGCGAGCATTGTAAATGCATATTTATAATACACATACATATATGAAGGATTCTTTGTATTTTCTTATTTGCTTGTCGATAATTATCCCGATGAATTGGACTTCGAGATGAAACCCTTGGGGTTATAAATTGGCCCGAGGCTTTTTCGTATTTGGGTCGGTACGACCTTTAGTGTAGCTGGAGACTCAGGCTCTTACGTATTTGGCCCTTAGGTGCTTTAGATAACCGTTTCGGGATCAGTCTCCGAGTCGAATTCGACTCGAGCTCATTGGCCCTTAGGGTTTTAAATTAGCCCTGAGGCATTTTGGGTCGGTACGACTTGTAGCTAGCGACTTGGGCTCTTACGCATTAGGTCAGTACGACCTTCGGTGTCGCTGGCGACTTAGGATCTTACGCATTTGGCACTTAGGTGCTTTAGTTAACCGTTTTGGGCTCAGTCTCCAAGTCGGATTCAACTCGAGCTCAGTGGCCCTTAGGTTTTTAAATTGGCCCTGAGGCATTTTGGGTCGGTATGACCTGTAGCTGGGAACTTGGGCTCTTACGCGTTAGGTCGGTACGACCTTCGGTGTAGCTGGCGACTTGGGCCCTTACGCTTTAGGTCGGTACGACCTTTAGTGTAGTTGGGGACTTGGGCTCTTACGCTTAGGTCGGTACGACCCTTAACCGGTTCTTTTTGAAGTTTTTTCGAAGTAATTGGAGGCCTGTGATTTTACGGCGACAGTCGTACGTCTTTGAGTCGCGTTAGTTTGGCCAGAGCCCTATGATGGTGGTCATTGGTATTTGGCCGTAGCCTTTTAGTCCTCGAGTGAGATAACCTCAGCGTCTATATCGAGGGTACGCCTTTTTAGGGGTCTTACAAGTTAGTACATGCCTTGCTTGAGGTCTTATAGTTTTGATGTTGCCCCATGGAGGGCTTATGAGTTTTAAGTTTCCAGCCCTCAGGTCTTACGGCTATGAGTCGACTATCGAGGACAGTATCTGAGCTAGAGTCGATATTGCCTCATGTAAGGCTTATGTTGTTGATGTTGGCTCGTGGATGGCTTATGAGTTCGAAGTTGCCGGTGTTGATACCCATTTTTCCATCAAATTATTTTCAAACTTGCATATATACTTTCAAAATCATTCTTTATAGTGACTGGTATTTTCCCACAATTTTCCGTATATTTATCAAATTATTTTCCTGTTTATTTAATACTTTATATCCCATAACTATTCATAAATGATGTTATAAATAATTTCAAATTATTTTCTTACACAATATGCTATTTATATTCTATTTATTTCCCTTAGGATTTAATTATTTTAAAAATTAGCCAATATTGGCATTATTTAGTTAATTTCAGCAGTTTTTGCGATTATAGCACAAATGTACATTTATACCATTTTAAAATCAATAAATGATCATTTATATTTTTATATATTAATCAATCACCTTAATTTCATTTATTTGGTCTCAATTTCATTTCTTACAGTTATTAGCTATTTTAATTAATTAACTATCTTATTTAATAGGGTATTTAACGTTTAGCACATTTTTATTTAAATTATAGCCAATCTTAAACCAACCCCCACCTGACCCAAAACCCATTCTCTAACCCAACCCAAACCCACTCCTACCCGGACCGACCCCACGCCTGATCTGAACCGTTGATCATAAGAGATCAACGGTCCAAATCTAAGTTACCATAATTAAACTTAACCACTACCCCCTCCGACCCCTTATTTTCTAACACTCGTTCTCTCTCTATGTCTCTCGGTTACTCTCTAGTTCTCTATAGAAGCATCCATTGGTTTCTCTCCTCTGATGGGGTCTATTCACCTTCTCCGGCTGATTCTCTCACCGGAAACCATGGTCCTTCATTATCTCCTGGTTATCTATCCACCTTGCACCGGTCCAATGATACCCTAGGGCCCTCAGGCAAACCTCGAGCGGTTCACTCACCTCTCAAGACCCCTCATGCCACTTTCCGGCCTCCTCCGGCCATCTGAGTAAGAGCTACAACCTTTCCGGCTTAAGCCGGCAACGTCTTTGAGGTTTTTCCTACTTCTCTGGGTTCCACGAAAGCCTAACTCCTATATTTTTTTTTAATTTCTTCTAGATATGCCTTAGATCTATGCTATTAATAAGCTTTTCTACATGATTTCTTTGAAATAAAATTTTTTTCTACTTTGAACAGTGTTCGTCTTCAATCTAGGGTTTCATAACCCCTTTTAAAACGACTTTTCCTTCTGATTTTAATATTATCTTACGATTTTCATTATGTTCAAGCGTTTATTTAAGTTTTTATCTTCATCTGAGTCATTATGTCAAAAACCTAATTATCTTAGCCCTAATCTTAGGTATCCGTGTTTGTCTTTGATAATATGCTTGCTTAATCCACATGTGTGCTTGTTTCACATAAATACTCTAAGTTTATGTGATTTTATCCCATTCTGTTCATCAGGGTTTCTGGTTCTTTGCTGCTCCCGTTTATATTATGTTTGTTCTGTTGATTCCCTTTAATCATTTATCATGTTCTAGTTTGAATCCTTTTTATATGATTCTTTTACCTTACTATGCCTATTAGGATTTCCGAGTTGATACTTGTTGCCTATCATATGTTTGCAATCCATGTTAATTTCCCTTAGCTAATGCTACTCTTGTTTGAATTCCTAAATTCCTGTAATTGATACCTTTCATCAATATTTTGTGATGATTTCCTTAGTTATTTCAACCACTAAAATATTTTCCTGCCTTATTCTATGGTCGACTATGTTACCAGCTGACTCCTAATTACTTTCCTTAATTAGAATTTATTGAACCTGGCCTCTATTACATGTTCTGTACTTGTGTGATGCCAAAACTGTTTCCGTATATAGTATATTCAGTCTTGCATGATTTCCTTCTTTATTTATTACTTGCATATTACTGTTTGAAGTAACTCCTTAATTAAAGGGGCTACTTATGCTGATGTAATTATAATTGGTACATGATTCCATAATTTACTGCTTAACTATAATTCTTGCCTTATTTGCTACATAGTTTCAAATCATATATACTTCTAGTCTTTCAATAACAAAGGAGGACGGACATACTGTTCTAAGATCTCTCCTTCACACACACCTACTCTCTTGCTTCTCTTGTTGTTTACTTGCAACTCGGTCGGCTGAAAGCCAAGACTGAGTGATCTTATTATTCTGTTGCTCTACACTCCATTTCTCCAATGTTCTTCACTTTATTGCTCTTCACTTTGCATTCAATCTTTCATCTAACTGGTATGTTTTCAGTTTAAGTTACAGCACCCCAAAACAACATGTTTCTGTTTATATTAAGATTCCTGTTATTTCTCTTATGCTTCTACTTGTGGTTCTGTTGTTTGCCTTGCAATTAGCATGTTTACTTTGTCTATGATCCCTCTTTCTCTCTATGTTTATCATGTCTACTTGTCTATGAGATCTCTCTTCCCCTTTAGTTCAGCATGTCTATTGCTTTTCTTAGATGTTTCATTATGAATCTGCCTTGCCCCCCCCCCCCCCCCCCTTTTGACTCCTGACGCTATAAGCATGCATTCCTGATACTTAGCCGCTATGTGATCCTAGCACCCCTCAATTTGATGTTATTTGGGATCCTAGCATGAATACCATGTGATGAACTATGCTATGAGTGCTTAGGTCCAGTAATACTACTCTGATGTCTACTTGTGTGCAAGTCTGCTTCCACTATGTGACTTATTTGTCCCCAATTCCCCTATTCCTGACTGTGTTTGTTTCCTAAACTATGTATGTTTTTCAGTTGTTAATTGTCCTGTTTCCTTTCCTCCTCAAGCTGGTTTTTCATAAAAGCAAACTCTCATGATGTTCTTCAAGGCTTATTTCAAAACATTTATTTTAGAAAACTATTTCCAATTCAACTCTTTTTAAAACTATGAGCACATCTCACCACTCCTAGTTTCTAAGTTCAGCCCCCTTCGTGTGAGCACTGCCTTGGGGACTATTTAAGTACCCATTGAACTTTTACACACAAGGTTGGCATTCCCACACTGCACTTACTCATTCATGGCTAGGGTACCTGGGTGTGAGCACTGTCTGGGATCCTCTGAGGTGCTTAGGAACTCTGACACACCTGGGTTATAAAAGGTTATGGCATATGGCATTGTTGGATCTGAGGATTTGGGCTTATTGTTAGGCTCCCTATAGTGTAACTTCTTAATTTCCTTATTTACTTATGAAATTTGTTCAATGCTGGTCTGTAATAATTAATTGTAAAAACGATTATGGGGCTGGATAGTAAAATAGGTGGGGTATGCATGCTTAGTATAGATACGGTAGAAACCATGCTTATAGGTTTGCTTTCATATATGCGCAATAGCCACCATGCTTAGGAATACATGTCATACATGCATTAGATATCATGATACTTAGTTCCATTCATGTCAGCATCTCATCATACTTATATCCAACTTAGAAATCATGTTTATAGTTGGATAACAACAGAAAAATGGTTGTTATAATATTACTGTTTCAACATTCTCACAATTGTTTCATCTAGAAATCCTGTTTTAGGCTACATAACTAATTATTGTCAAATCTTGCATCTTAGAAATCATGTCCCCTTAGGATTTCATTCTCATCATGCTCATGTTATCTATGCGAAAATAATGTGTTAAAATAAATAGCTGCTATGAACACCTAGAAATCATGTATTAGGTTTCAGTAACTTAGCAAGGAAATACATCTTTGTATGTTCTGTTTTTAGTCAGAATGTGGTAATGAATCTTGCTAAGAAATAGATTCTAATACTGAAGACGCTCATGCATTTAGAACAGCATGTAAAATTTGCATCCTTCTGCACCTTATTTTGCATTTAGATGCCATGTCCTTAGGATTGCATTTATATTCACCCCTTTATCTTGGTTAAGGTTAAAACAGACTCATCATTATCTAACTACCATTTTCTGAAAAAGCTAAAACAGTGTAATTGGAGCGGTTTAATACGCCTAGGAAAGCCTTAGGTATTAAACTTATTAAAACTGGATGTCTACCTTCTTTCTGTGTGTTTTTTAGTTAATAATAGGTCATGATCGATAGTCTCAATCTAGTAAAGATTCTTTTGTCTGAAACTCAGTAAAAACACTGCCTCATTACTGTATTCTCTCCTAGACATCATGCTTTAGGTCTTGAAGTTAAAGACTTTACTTGTGTTTTAGTCGTGTTATTTATGTGTATAGTTTGGGGAGGAATATCTGAGCCTCATATCTGCCTCAATATGTTTCCCTATTTTTACAGTCCTAATTGTTTTGTTTGTCGTTCAGCATTTTGTTCTTTAAACCTAGGGGTTCAGCCTAATACTCACCCTCTAGTAATAGTAGTCCCTAGCTTCCTCCAGGACTGATAGGATGGGATGGGTAATAGCACGCAATAAGTTTCGTGACCAACACGCGCTTTAATCACCTTTACGGGGTGGGAAGGGTAGAATATGGATATGATGACCAGTGCGCTAATACCATATGTAGCCCCTCTTCGAGGAGTGATTACCGGGTATTGCATTGATGTGATCCATATTATTATAAACCTAGGACACCTTTTTTATGCTTAGCTCGTAATATTTTCCCAAGTCTAATCTCCTTTACCATTTTCAAACATCTGCATGCTTAAGACTTAAATCCCCTCTTATTTGAGCCTTTATTTGTTTGTTTGGCTAGTTGTACAAATTCACAAAACCATTCGGCCGGGAGCCATACGTGTGGATCCTGAGGGGTGCCTAACACCTTCCCCTTAGGATAATTTTAAGCCCTTACCCAAGTCTCTAGTTAGCAACGTAGTTATAATTGAACCACATAGGTGCCCTAACTCACCGTTAAAATCGTTAGGTGGAGACTCTTCAAAATATTCAAACCCCCTTTTCCAAAAGGAATGAGTTGTCCCAGCCAAATCTCATAAACCCGATCTCCGAGAGGAAAAAAGGGGCGCGAAAGTATGGCAACTTTGCTGGGGATTATAGGCTTTTACCATTTCGAATTGTTTCGTGAATATAAGCCTTTATTTTAGACACTTTCACCCTTCCCCATTCCCGTTGCATGTAATTAACTGTCTACTTCGAATATTTATTTCCAAACATGACTGACATGTCTCTTTGTTTCCTTTTTGTAACTTCTTTAAATCATTATTACCATTTTTCTACCGCTTTCTTTAACGTGCAAAATATGTGACAACTTGTTTTAATACTTATTGCATAAATCATGCTCAACATTCATACTCCACTCGTACCAAACAAAATACTAGAGCAACGCTTGATGAGTGGTAGCGCCCTTCCTCTATTATCACCCCCTAAATTCGGAAAGTCTTATTAGCGGTAAAACTAGTCGACCAGCGGTGCAGTCGACAGTTCTGTGCCTTTCCCCTTTGAGTTGTCCTCTCAAGGGTACCAGTCTAAAACCCCATAGAAACCTTACTCTGTCGAATTGTTGCATGCATCATGGTAAAACCTAGTCAAAGCTAAAGTGTTGTCCGCACGATAACTTTTAAGATAGCCTTATCCAAAAGTCCACCGGGTTTCCCTGAACCCAAATGGACGCCCTCACGTTCTGTGCATTTATTTGGAGAACTAAATGCTTCCTGCTAATTATTGACGTTAAATAGTCGAGTCCTGTGTGGTTAAGGGCCTAACCTATTTGTTTTGCAGAAAGAAATGATTATCTTCTGCTGGGACTTCGTGAGTTAGGAAGGCTGTTAGAAGAAAGCAGGAATGCCGAATCTGGGGAAGGTCCTTCTGAGACCAAGTAGACAGGAATGTCTTTATTTTTCTATCAATGTAATAAGACCAATGGCCATTAGTGATTTTTATTTTTCGTATGTCTTTTCGGGATTCATCTATTTTATTATTAATAAAATGAGGCATTTAGCAGTTAAGTTCTCCAAATCAATTTGTCGCTAGGCCTACCTCAGGCACAAAGAGGTCCCCAACTTAGGACACACTTTCATTTCCGCATTATGTGCTTAAATATTACAATACTCTTTTCATAATCACTGACTTGGTTACTTTTTTTTATTTTTTCTTACTCCTCTCCCCAAAGGTTAGTTCGTGCATTCTGGCATCATCAGCCTATCATACAAGGCCCTTCCGTACGGACTGTGATCAAGGGGGCATATCTCAAGAACTGGTCTATCAAGACAACCAAAGCTCGATGAACCTCGGGGTAGCAAGGCTAAAACAAGCATTATTTACTGTTTTACTTATTAAATGATTTTCCTTTTCCTGCATTTGTTTTTAATTTCTGCAATAAATATCTTCAATGTTCAAAACAGTTATTCAATCTATCAAGCATCTTCTAAATTTCTCTTACGAATCTGATATTTATTTCTATTGTTTTCTCTCATTACTTTATTTATACAACATTACTATTACTTGTCTTGATGAACCGATGACTGTGACATGCAAAACGCAGCAAACATACATTAATTCAGATGAAGACGACATACCTGACGAGATTGTCAAAGAAGTTGAGAACTTTGAGAACAGACCTAAGTCCAACCTGGATGAGACCGAAGTTATCAACCTGGGAGATTCAGAAAACGTCAAGGAAACTCGTATCAGCATTCATTTGCCACCATCAGAAAAGAAAGAATACACAGAGTTTCTAAGAGAGTATGAGGACATATTTGCATGGTCGTACGATGACATGACTGGTCTAAGTACGTCTATTGTGGCTCACAAACTGCCGACCAACCCAACGTGTCCACCAGTGAAACAAAAGCTCAGAAAGTTCAAACCCGACATGAGTTTGAAAATCAAAGAAAAGGTTACCTAGCAGATCAACGCCAAAGTTCTCCGGTTAGTGGAGTATCTGACATGGTTGGCTAACATTGTACCTGTGCCGAAGAAGGATGGGAAGGTCAGAGTCTGCGTCGACTACCGGGATCTCAACCGGGCCAGTCCGAAAGATGACTTCCCCTTGCCAAATATACACATTCTGATTGACAATTGCGTCAAGCATGAATTGCAGTCCTTTGTGGATTGCTTCGCTAGTTATCACCAGATTTGGATGGATGAGGAAGATGCTGAGAAGACAGCATTCATTACGCCATGGGGGGTGTATTGTTACAAGATGATGCCGTTCGGCCTATATAATACATGGGCCACCTACATGAGAGCCATGACCACCATATTCCATGACATGATTCACAAAGAGATCGAGGTGTACGTAGATGATGTCATTATAAAATCAAAGAAAGTTGCTAATCACATGAAGAATTTGGGTAAGTTCTTCAATAGGTTGCGAAAATACAACCTGAAACTGAACCCCGCAAAGTGTGCATTCAGGGTTCATGCTGGAAAGTTGTTGGGATTTATTGTAAGCCGTCGGGGAATAGAATTGGATCCGTCCAAGGTCAAATCCATTCAAGAGTTACACCACCAAGGAACAAGAAATATGTGATGAGTTTCTTGGGGAGGCTTAATTATATCAGCCGGTTTATAGCACAGTCTACAGTCATCTGTGAGCCAATCTTTAAGATGTTGAAGAAGGACGCTGCGACAAAATGGACCAATGATTGTCAAAAGGCTTTCGACAGAATCAAGGAATATTTATCAACACCGCCAGTCTTGGTAACGCATGAGCCAAGTAGACCTCTGTTACGCTACTTTGCAGTATTATATAGAGCTTTCGGCTGCGTTCTGCAGTAGCATGATAAAATAGGAAGGAATGAACAAGCTATTTATTACCTCAGCAAGAAGTTCACTCCATATGAGGCCCGGTATTCTCTATTAGAGCGTACTTGTTGTGCTCTAACTTGGGTCGCCCAAAAGCTGAGGCACTACTTCTGTGCCTACACAACATATCTTATATCAAGGATGGATCCATTGAAGTATATCTTTTAGAAGCCCATGCCCACTGGCAAGCTAGCTAAGTGGCAGATCCTGCTGAGTGAATTTGACATTGTTTACATGACTCAGAAGGCAGTTAAAGGACAAGCTCTAGCGGACCATCTTGCTGAGAATCCCGTAGATAGAGGATACAAACCCCTGAAAACATATTTTCCTGATGACGAGGTATCATTCATAGGAGAAGATATTGCAGAATCCTATGATGGTTGGGGGATGTTCTTTGATGGAGCAGCAAACTTCAAAGGAGTCGGTATGGGAGCAGTACTAGTGTCAAAGACCGGTCATCATTATCTGATATCCCCCAAACTCAGGTTCCCTTGCACCAACAATATGGTCGAATAAGAAGCCTGCATCTTGGGGCTCAACATGGCCATTGACATGAACGTCCAGAAATTGTTGTGATTGGTGATTCAGACTTATTAGTACATCAGGTACAAGGAGAATGGGCAACAAAGAATGCAAAGATACTGCCATATCTGCACCACGTACAGGAATTAAGAAAGAGGTTCAGAAAGATGGAGTTCTGACATATCCCTAGAATCCAGAATGAGTTTGCTGACGCATTAGCTACTTTGTCTTCAATGATCCAGCATCCGGACAAGAATTGCATCGACCATATTCCCATAAAAATCCATAGTCATCCAGCTTACTATGCCCCTATCGAAGAAGAAGCAAACGGAAATCCTTGGTTTCATGACATTGATCGGTACTTGGCAAAAGGAGAATACCCTGAGCTTGCAAATTCCACTCAGAAACGTACACTTCGAAGATTGTCCAACAATTGTTTCCACAGCGGAGTAATCCTGTATAGGAGGACTCCTGATTTGGGGTTATTAAGGTGTGTTGATGCAAAGGAAGCATCAATGTTGCTGGAAGAAATTCATGCAGGGACATGTGGCTCACATATGAACAATTTTGTTTTAGCAAAGAAAATACTCCGAGCAGGTTACTTTTGGATGACTATGGAAACGGACTACATCCAGTATGTTTGGTAGTGCCACCGCTGCCAGATACATGGGGATATGATAAAGGTGCCTCCAAGTGAGCTCAATGCAACAAGCTCACCATGGTTGTTCGCCGCCTGGCGTATGGACGTTATTGGACCAATTGAGTCGGCCGCTTCCAATGGCCACAGGTTCATTTTGGTCTCCATTGATTACTTCACTAAATGGGTCGAAGCAGCCTCCTACAAAGCAGTTACCAAGAATGTTGTGGCCAACTTTGTCCGCGACCGCATTGTTTGTCGGTTTTGAGTTCCAGAGTCAATCATCACTGACAATGGTTCTAATCTCAACAGTGACTTGATGAAATTTATGTGTGAAACTTTCAAGATCAAACACAAGAATTCCACAGCATACAGACCTCAGATAAATGGAGTCATAGAGGCCGCCAACAAAAACATCAAAAAGATACTAAGAAAGATGATAGAAAAGCACAAGCAGTGGCACGAGAAGTTATCATTCTCCTTATTGGGATACCGCACCATCGTCCGCACATCAACAGGGGCAACTCCTTATATTATAGTTTATGGTACAGAGGCTATTATTCTCGCCGAAGTGGAGATTCCATCTCTAAGAATTATACAGGAAGCTGAGTTCAGCTACGCAGAGTGGGTAAGAATCCATTATGAGAAGCTAGCCCTCATATACGGGAAGAGAATGAATGCAGTATGTCATGGTCAACTATATCAGAACAGAATGGCCAGGGCCTTCAACAATAAAGTCAAGCCGAGGTGATTCACACCAGGGCAGCTGGTGTTAAAGAAAATCTTTCCGCATCAAGATGAAGCCAAGGGGAAGTTCTCTCCCAACTGTCAAGGTCCGTACATGGTTCATAGAGTGCTGATAGGAGGAGCACTCATACTTGCAGAAATGGACGGAGAAGTTTGGCCAAACCGATCAATTCAGATGCAGTCAAGCGCTACTATGTGTAATCTTTATGCTTTCTTAATGATGTAATTTGAAATATTCGTGACCTGATTCCCCTTTAAGAGGGGATACATAGGCAGCCATATGGGTTCGGTCACAATTCAATAAAATCTATTTTCCCCGCAATTGGAAACTGGGGTAGAATTTTGAGGAGGACCCTCAAAATTCTGAAGCAAGTTCAGCCAGTCATGGCACGAGAAGCAGTCAAAGGTATCCACCCAGCAAACTGGGGCATAATTTTGCAATGTCTCAAGTCGTGCCACGTCGTCGGTTCATCTAAAAACTATTCTAGATTATATATTACACTTTTACAAAATCATGCATATTTATTGAAATAGCTTGCTTAGCGAACGTTACCCCAATGATAAAGACAGTATCATCATATCAAGCCAACGAGCCAAGCAGAGCCAGCGGGAATGCGAACTAACCTTCCCCCTTAGAAAACTCACGATCTTTCTTTGGATGCAGGCACAAATTGCAGAAGCCCCAAAATATATTATCCGCTCAAAGGACAGACATCGTTCATCAAACTCATTGCACACGCCAACATTTATTATCAGCACAAACGATGCTTCATTATCACAATGCCCCCACCGCAATTAACGCCATCTAAGAATTTATGTTGTCCTTCCTCGCATATTTCATAAGGCTACCTTTCTTCCTTCTGAGAATAAACGATGTCTCCATCTGCATCCGCATATTGCATAAGGCTACCTTTCTGCCTTCCGAGGCTAAACACTGTCTCCATCTGCATTCGCATATTGCATAAGGATAACCTTCTATCTTCCGAGACTAAACATTGTCTCCATCTGCATCCACATATTACCTAAGGCTACCTTTCTGTCTTTCGAGACTAAACGATATCTCCATATGCATCCGCATATTGCATAAGGCTACCATTCTGCCTTCCGAGGCTAAACGTTGTGTCCATTTGCATCTGCATATTGCATAAGGCTACCTTTCTGCCTTCCGAGACTAAACATTGTCTCCATCTGCATCTGCATATTGCATAAGGATACATTTCTGCCTTCCGAGGCTAAACGCTGCCTCTCATTTACTTTTCAAAAGCAACCCTTGTCTCTATCATTCGCTTCCTTTCGGGCTAAGCTCTGCCCTTTTAAATTCGCAATACCAAGCTATGTCTTGTCAGCATCATGCTATTGCATATATCGCCAACCTATCCAAAGGCATCATCGTTCAGAGACACTATTTTCATAGCCCGAGAACACCATGTCATGGCCTGAGGATCTCTTTTTATCATTTTGCATATCATTATTCAAAGGCGTCATGGTTCGAAGGCATCATCCTCATGGCCCGAGAACACCATTTCATGGCCTGCGAATCCTGCATCAAGCAATTCATGGCCCAGGACATCATGGTCTAAGGACGTCGTCCTCAACCGTCCAAAGATAGCATTCATAGTCCAACGGGAATCTGCATCATGTTTAAATTACGCGCAATACACGTTTGTTATTCATTTGCAGGAAATCCGGCTAGGAACAGCCAGGCAAGCAAGAGCGGACCGCTCCAGTTCTCCTAACTACCCCTTAATCCATTTTTTTCACCTTACATTGCACCTTGCGTCTGTCCTTGTAAGACTTCACCGGTATACTTTGCCGGTGACTCATAAACTACATATGGCCCGATTCCTTTACAAACAGGGATATGTAGGCAGCTCAGAATCCAGGGTGCGGCCTAATATTTCATACTATCTCCCTTCGGTCAAAATTGGCCATCATATATTTGCTCGACAACTCTTTCATCCTTTACGGGTAAAGAGGGGCAGCTGTTGATACCCAATTTTCCCTCAAATTATTTTCAAACTTGCATATATACTTTCAAAATCATTCTTTACATTGACTGGTGTTTTTCCATAATTTTTCATATTTTTATCAAATTATTTTCCTGTTTATTTAGTACTTTATATCCCATAATTATTCATAAATGATGTTATAAATAATTTCAAATCATTTTCTCACTTAATATGTTATTTATATTCTATTTAATTTCCTTAGGATTTAATTATTTCACAAATTAGCCAATATTGGCATTATTTAGTTGATTTCAACAGTTTTTGCGATTATAGCACAAATGTACATTTATACCATTTTAAAATCAATAAATGATCATTTATATTTTTATATATTAGTCAATCGCCTTAATTTTATTTATTTGGTCTCAATTTCATTTCTTACAATTATTAGCTATTTTAATTAATTAACTATCTTATTTAATAGTGTATTTAACGTTTAGCCCATTTTTATTTAAATTATAGACAATCCTAAACCAACCCCCACCTGACCCAAAACCCATTCTCTAACCCAACCTAAATCCATTCCTACCCAGCCCAACTTTACGCCCGATCTGAACCGTTAATCATATGAGATCAACGGTCCAGATCTAAGTTACCATAATTAAACGCAACCACTACCCCCTCCGACCCCTCATTTGCTAACACCCATTCTCTCTCTATCTCTCTCGGCTACTCTCTACTTCTCTCTAGAAGCATCCCTTGGTTTCTCTCCTCTGATGGGGTCTGTTCACCTTCTCCGGTTGATTCTCTCACAGGAAACCATGGTCCTTCATCATCTCCTGGTTATCTATCCACCTTGCACCGGTCCAGTGATACCCTAGGTCCCTCAAGCGAGCCTGGAGCGGTTCACTCACCTCTTAGGACCCCTCATTCCACTTTCCGGCCTCCCCCGGCCATCTGAGTAAGAGCTACAACCTTTCCGGCTTAAGCCGGTAACGTCTTTGAGGTTTTTCCTACTTCTCTGGGTTCCACGAAACCCTAACTCCTATATCTTTTTAATTTCTTCTTGATCTGCCTTAGATCTATGATATTACTAAGCTTTTCTACACGGTTTCTTTGAAATAAAAAGCTTTTCTACTTTGAACAGTCTTCGTCTTCAAACTGGGGTTTCATAACCCCTTTTAAAACGACTTTTCCTTCCGATTTTAGTATTATCTTATGATTTTCATTATGTTCAAATTTTTATTTAATTTTTATCTTCATCTGAGTCATTATGCCAAAAACCTAATTTTCTTAGCCTTAATCCTGGGTATCCGAGTTTGTCTTTAATAATATGCTTGCTTAATCCACCTGTGTGCTTGTTTCCCATAAATACTCTGAGTTTATGTGATTTTATCCCATTCTGTTCATCAGGGTTTCTGGTTCTTTGCTGCTCCCATTTATATTATGTTTTTTCTATTGATTCCCTTTAATCATTTAGCATGTTCTAGTTTGAATCCTTGATTTTATATGATTCTTTTACCTTACTGTGCTATTAGGGTTTTAGAGTTGATTCCTTTTGCCTATCATGTGTTTGCAATCTGTGTTAATTTCAATTAGCTAATGCTACTCTTGTTTGAATCCCTAATTTCCTGTAATTGATACCTTTCACCAATCTTTTGTGATGATTTCCTGAATGATTTCAACCACAAAAAATATTTTCCTGCCTTATTCTATGGTCGACTATGTTACCAGCTGACCCCTAATTACTTTCCTTAATTAGAATTTACTAAACCTTGTCTCTATTACATCTTCTGTACTTGTGTGATACCAAAACTGTTTCCTTATATACTATATTCAGTCTTGCATGATTTCCTTCTTTATTTGTTACTTGCATATTACCGTTTGACGTAACTCCTTAATTAAAGGGACTACTTATGCTGATGTAATTATAATTGGTACATGATTCCATAATTTACTGCTTACTATAATTCTTGCCTTATTTGCTACATAGTTTCAAACCATATATACTTCTAGTCGTTCAATAACAAAGGAGGACGGACATACTATTCTAAGCTCTCTCTTACACACATACCTACTCTCTTGCTTCTCTTGCTGTTTACTTGCAACTCAGTCGACTGAAAGCCAAGACTGAGTGATCTTATTATTCTGTTGCTCTACACTTCATTGCTTCAATGTTCTTCAGTTTATTGCTCTTCACTTTGCATTCAATCTTTCATCTAACTGGTATGTTTTCAATTTAAGTTACAGCACCCCAAAACAACATGTTCATGTTTATATTAAGAATCATGTTATTTCTCTTATGCTTCTACTTGTGGTTATGTTGTTTGACTTGCAATTAGCATGTCTACTTTGTCTATATGAACCCTCTTTCTCTTTATGTTTAGCATGTCTACTTGTCTATGGGATCTTTCTTCCCCTTTAGCTCAGCATGTCTATTGATTTTCTTATATGTTTCATTATGAATCTACCTTCCCCCCCCCCCCCTTTTGACTCCTGACGCTATAAGCATGCATTCCTGATACTTAGTTGCCATGTGATCCTAACACCCCTCAATTTGATGATATTTGGGATACTAGCATGAATACTTTGTGATGAACTATGCTATGACTTCTTAGGTCCTGTAATACTACTCTGATGTCTACTTGTGTGCAAGTCTGCTTCCACTATGTGACTTATTTGTCCCCAATTCCCCTATCCCTGACTGTGTTTGTTTCCTAAACTGTGTATGTTTTTCAGTTGCTAATTGTCCTGTTTCCTTTCCTCCTCAAACTGGTTTTTCATAAAAGCAAACACTCATGTTGTTCTTCAAGGCTTATTTCAAAACACTTATTTCAGAAAACTATTTCCAACTCAACTCTTTTTAAAACTATGAGCACATATCACCACTCCTAGTTTCTAAGTTCAGCCCCCTTCGTGTGAGCACTGCCTTGGGGACCATTTGAGTACCCATTGAACTCGGACACACAAGGTTAGCATTCCCACACTACACTTACTCATTCCTGGCTAGGGTACCTGGGTGTGAATACTGCCTGGGATCCTTTGAGGTCCTTAGGAACTCTGACACACTTGGATTATAAAAGGTCATCGCATATGGCATTATTGGATCGGAGGATTTGGACTTATTGTTAGGATCCCTATAGTGTAACTTCTTAATTTCCTTATTTACTTATGAAAAATTTGTGAAATGCTGGTCTGTAATAATTAATTGTAATAACGATTCTGGGGCTGGATAGTGAAATGGGTGGGGTATGCATGCTTAGTATAGATACGGGTAGAAACCATGCTTATAGGTTTGCTTTCATATATGCGCAATAGCCACCATGCTTAGGAATACATCTCACACATGCATTAGATATCATGATACTTAGGTCCATTCATGCCAGCATCTCATCATACTTATATCCACTTAGAAATCATGTTTATAGTTGGATAACAACGGAAAAATGGTTGTTATAATATTATTGTTTCAACATTCTCACAATTGTTTCATCTAGAAATCCTGTTTTAGGCTAAATAACTAATTATTGTCAAATCTTGCATCTTAGAAATCATGTCCCCTTAGTATTTCATTCTTAGCATGCTCATGTTATCTATGCCAAAATCATGTGTTAAAATAAATAGCTGCTATGAACACGTAGAAATCATGTATTAGGTTTCAGTAACTTAACAAGGAATTACGTCTCTGTATGTTCTGTTTTTAGTCAGAATGTGGTAATGAATCTCGCTAAGAAATAGATTCTAATACTGAAGAAGCTCATGCATCTAGAACACCATATAAAATTTGTATCCTTCTGCGCCTTGATTTGCATTTAGATACCATGTCCTTAGGATTGTATTTATATTCACCCCTTTATCTTGGTTAAGGTTAAAAACAGACTCATCATTGTCTAACTACTATTTTCTGAAAAAAGCTAATACAGTGTAACTGGAGCGCTTTAATATGCCTAGGCAAGCCTTAGGTATTAAACTTATAAAAACCGGATGTCTAACTTCTTTCTGTGTGATGTTCTGTTAATAATAGGTCAGGATCGATAGTCTAAATCTGGTAAAGATCCTTTTCTCTGAAACTCAGTAAAAACACTTCCTCATTACTGTATTCTCGCCTAGAAATCATGCTTTAGGTCCTGAAGTTAAAGACTTTACTTGTTTTTTAGTCGTGCTACTTATGTGTAAAATTTGGGGAGGAATATTTAAGCATCATATCTGCCTCTATATGTTTCCCTGTATTTGCAGTCCTAATTGTTTTTTTTGTCGTTCAGCATTTTGTCCTTTAAACCTAGGGTTTCATCCTAGTACTCACCCTCTAGGAATAGTAGTCCCTAGCTTCCTTCAGGACTGATAGGATGGGACGGGTAATAGCACGCAATAACTTTCGTGACCAACACGCGCTTTAATCACCTTTGCGGGGTGTGAAGGGTAGATTATGGATATGATGACCGGTGCGCTAATACCACGTGTAGCCCCTCTTCGAGGAGTGATTACCGAGCATTGCATTGATGTGATCCATATTATTTTAAACCTAGGACACCTTTTATATGCTTAGCTCGTAATCTTTTCCAAAGTCTAATCTCCTTTACCATTTTCAAACATCTGCATGCTTAAGACTTAAATCCCGTCTTATTTGAGCCTTTATTTGTTTGTTTGGCTAGTTGTACAAATTCACGAAACCATTCAGCCGGGAACCACATGTGTGGATCCTGAGGGGTGCCTAACACCTTCCCCTTAGGATAATTTTAATCCCTTACCCAAGTCTCTGGTTAGCAACGTAGTTATAATTGAACCACTTAGGTGCCCTAACGCACCGTTAAAATCATTAGGTGGCGACTCTTCAAAATATGCAAACCCCCTTTCCCAAAAGGAATGAGTTGTCCCAGCCAAATGTCATAAACCCGATCTCTGTGAGGGAAAAGGGGGCGCGACAGCCCGCCCTGAGGTCTTACGGCTTCAAGTTAGACAGCTTGATGAGCCAACAGTCGAGGATAGTCCCCGAGTCGGAGTTGATATTGCCTCAGGGAGGGCTTATGTTCTCGAAGTTTCCGGCCCTGAGGTATTATGGCTTCAAGTTTTTGGTGACTCTATGGGGTGACTATCGAGGATAGTTCCCGAGTGGTCGATAAATTTTGGGCCCTGGGGCCGCTTCTTTTGAAAATAAAAAACTTTTCTGACGCGCGAAGTGTTTTGATGATAAAAGATTCTTCTCCGATTACTTGGTACAAGTATACATGTTTTCACCATCGAGGGTTCGATTGGTCTATGTTGACAAAGTTCATTCGACCGTTTGGTCCAATACATCATTCTCGTGTCGAGAACCTCTTTGGCATATTTTAGTGATCTACCGGGGGATGCCCCTCAATATTTGAGGTTGATCGGAGAAATGCCTTGAATACTTGGTGAGTTCTCCTCAGGTAGCATATGGGTATTGCCTCGTTAAAAACCTAGTCGGTAAAACTCATTTGGGATAAACTCCGATGTGAGGGAAAAAGAGTGCAACGCAAGCTTTAAAACCTAAGGTCTTCGAGCTGGAGCATGTTCTGATTCTTTTCAATCAAACACTTACACATAGATTAGTGTAAAACATGAAGTAAAGAGGGAGAGGGTTGTACCTTAACAGTGGTGGCGTTCAAGCCTCGATATACTTCAGTTACTAATTCTAAGGACGCGACACGGTCCTTTAATTGAGGATGCAACTTGTGACTGCTCAGTCGGCTACTTGCTTGTTTTTTGGCTCCTTTGATGTAGAAGGTGCCGGCATCAGCACCACATCGTGCACTACAAACATTTCTTTAGCCGTGTGTTGTTCCCCATATACCATTTTTATTCCATCCTTTGTGGGAAACTTCAGCATTTGATGAAAGGTTGATGGTACATCCCTCATACTGTGTATCCATGGCCTTCCGAGCAATGCGTTGTATCTCATGTCACCTTCGATGACATGAAACTTGGTGTTTTGAATTGTACCGGTCACTCTGACTGGGAGGATGATTTCCCCTTTCATTGTTTCGCTCGCCATGTTGAATCCGTTGAGGACACGGGAGGCAGGCACGACCTGGTCGAGCAATCTGAGTTGCTCTACCACCCTCGACCGAATTATGTTGGCTGAGCTACCTGGATCCACAAGCACACGTTTAATTTGAAATTTATTCAAAAGAAAATAAATTACCAGTGCGTCATTATGAGGTTGAGATAAGGTCTCGATGTCTTCTTTGCTGAACTAAAGAGCATCTTCAGGTATGCAGCTACGAGTTCACTTTTCCCTGGTGATAGATACCTATGTTTGTTTAAAAATGGGTCCTGGGGGACGTCGACTCCTGCAATAATCATGTAGATGACGTGATGTGGTTCTTCTGCTTCATTTTTCATGTTTTCCTCTCTTTCCCGGAATTGGTTTTTGGCTCGGTCATTGAGGAACTCTCGAAGGTGACCCTTGCTAATCAGTCGGGCCACCTCTTCTCAGAGTTGTCTGCAGTCCTCGGTCCTATGGCCGTGCGTACCGTGAAATTTGTATATCAGGTTGGCGTTCCTTTGAAAAAGATCAGATAGTACGGGTCTTGGCCACCTGGTATCTTTGATTTTACCTACGGTCGATATTATATCTGAAACATCAATGTTCAAATTGTACTCAGATAGTCGGGGTGCTTCTACCAGCCTTGTGTGCCTGTCGAACCTTGTTTTGTTTACGAGTCCCTGAGGATTTTGTGGTCCATCCTTTGATCACTTCGAGGTATGTTGCACCTTAGGATATTTCTCTGATTCTCTATTTATGCTTGATACCTTTCTTTGTTTACCCTTGGTTCTCTCTCTAGAAGCCTCGATTCCTTTGCTAAGACTCTGCTAGGATACACTGAGCCCGAGGGGGCTTCCAATTCGTCATCCTCGACCCTGATCTTCGATTGATACCTGTTGTGTACATCCGCCCAAACCACGGCGGGGTACTCGGTTAAGTTTTGCTTCAGTTGCTTCGAAGCTATCGAGCTTCGCTCATTCAAGCTTTGAGTGAAGGCTTGCACCGCCCAATCGTTGGAGACCGATGGTAATTCCATTCCTTCCAATTAGAAGCGGGATACGAACTCCCTCAATATCTCATTCTCTCTTTGTTTGATTTTGAAGACATCAGATTTCCTTGTAGCGACCTTGATGGCACCAGCATGTGCCTTTACAAAGGAGTCCGCCATCACGGCAAATGAATCTATCGAGTTCGGGGGCAGGTTATGATACCACATCATGGCCACTTTGGATAGTGTTTCTCCAAATTTTTTCAACAAAATGATTCAATCTCGTCATCTCTTAGGTCGCTCCCTTACGCAGCACAATTGTAGGCAATAATATGCTCATTGGGGTCCGAGGTCTCATTGTATTTCGGGAGATCGGGCATTCTAAATTTCTTCGGGATGGGCTTCGGAGCCGCACCCGATGGGAATGGATTTTGCACGAACTTCTTTGAATCTACACACTTAAGAATCGGCGGTGCGCCCGGGATCTGATCGACCCTCGAGTTATATGTCTCCACCTTTTTGTCCTTGGCTTCTATCTTCTTTTCACTTGATTCAATCCTCTTTGTGAGGTCCTTGAGCATCTTCATAATAGAGGGGTCGGTTGTTGACCTGTTGTTGCTCGACCTCTCCGGTGCTTGCTCACCTCGAGGAGCCATTTCCGGTGGCGCTATGCTTTGAGTTTTTTTATGGCTTTGCAGCGGAGCAATAGCCACTTGTTGTGCTTGCAACATATCAAAAATGACTTAAAGGCTAACTTCTCTTTCCCTTTGAGCAGGAGCTCTCTGTGCTTCACGCTGGTCTCCCTCGCGCACACTTCCTTCTGTATGAGAGCTTACATCGACATGTTGAGCGTTGTGTGAGCCTTCATCAATGGGGATTTGCATTGTGCCCTTTTAGTGTTTTGTGGTGGCACACCGGTACCTGAAGCAGCTGCGCCGTTCTCTCAATGATCCTCAGGGCTGTTTTTTTCATGTGCATTCACTGAGTTAGACATATTCTGACCTGAAATTGAAGATTCTTGGACAAGAAAAAGTGTAAAGAATAACTTGTATTTTTAGAAAACCAGCACTAAAACAATCACTTTTATTTTTAGCCCCACGATAGGCGCCAAACTGTTTACCTTGAAAATGGTAATTACAATTATATTTAGATTTTGTGGTTCTAAAAATATGTGACCTATATTAGTACCAATTCTTTAGGCAGTAGATGTTAAGTTTGAGGTAGGAAAGAGAAATAAAATCGAAGGATAACAAGATTATGCAAACCGAGCCGTGGAGAGATGGGGTCTCAAGGTCGGTTTGAATGTGTCTCGAGGACGATCTCAAGGACTCGATAATGGGCGGTCAAAAGTTATTCGACAGCATCGAAGGCCTCAAATATGGCCTATTTATGATCAATAATGAGCAGTGAATGAAGAACAAAGTGAAAAGGGCCCCCCTTGTTCTTAATCTTGTATATTGAGTATCATGTGTGTTACAAAGTGAAAAGGGCCCCCCTTATATATGAGGGGGAATCTCAACATAGTACATGTGTAATTAATGCAAAGAGAGATGGTTGGTACAACCATTTAATGCCATGGTACGAGTTTGTACTATTTTGTGTATTTTGTCAGCTTTAACCACGTGCCCTTTGGGAATTTCCCACCTTTCCAAGTTGATCTTCAATTTTCACTTCCTCGAGGTCGAGGGCCTTCGATATGCCCCCTCGATGCCAAAACTCGAACCTTCGAGCCTTCTGAGTGTCGTCATGACTGTAAAATCGGGCTCCCCGATTTTAGCCATATACAAATATTAATAGGAGCAAGTCTCTATCACTTAACGCGATCCTATAGGCATGATATCTAACCCATGGAAATAGAGAAAATTGAGCAAATAACCAATGATGTTGCAATACAATAGGTAGTAATAACGTATAGGAGTGGAGCATGTGTGTTTACCTCGAAAATGGTAATTACAATTACTTTATTATGTGGTTCTAAAAATACGTGATCTATTTTAATACCAGTTGTTTAGGCGGTAGATGCTAGATGGGCAGTGAGAAAGCGAAATAAGAGCGAAAGGTAAAGAAATTATGCAAACCGAACAGTGGAGGGACGGGGTCCCGAGCTTGGTCGGAATGGACCTCGAGGTCGAGCTCAAGGGCTTGACAAGGGGCTGTCGAGAACGATATAGTAGTATTTAAGGCCTTGGAGATGGTCTATTTGTGATTAATAATGATAAATAAATGAAGAACAACTAATGAACACAATAAATGAAAGGCAATAAATCAGTGAAACAATTGTAGAGAATGTTTGAGTTAGAGAGTAGAGAATGTTCTTGTTCTTGTATTGAATATCATATATCTTACAAAGTGAAAAGGGTCCCCTTTATATATGAGGGGGAATCCCATCATAGTACATGTGTAATTATTACAAAAGAGAGATGGGTGGTACAGCCATTTAATACTACGCTACGGGCCTGTACTATTTTGCGTACTTGGTCAGCTTTAACCACGTGCCTTTTGGGGATTTCCCGCCTTTCCATGATGGTCTTCAATATACATTTATTGGGTGTCGATAACCCTCGATGTGCCCCCTCGATGCAAAAACTTGAACCTTCGAGCCTTCTGAATGCCGTAATGATCATAAAATCGGGTTCTTCAATTTTAGCCGTATATAGATAGTCCCATTGTTTCTTAGAGTGGAGTGATAAGAAACGGTCTTGACTTCTAGCCTCTTCGATATACCTATTATGACGTCAGTCTCTTCAGAGCATTAAATGATGTGACATAAAAAGCTGCAGAGAGGTCGCTGTCAACACAATTCTCGAGAAGCCCATGAATCATCATTGGTTCGACCTTTCTACTTAAAGCATGCCCAAACGACCTCTATAAATACTTCAATCACCTGCTTCTTCAGAATTTTACATATTCTTCAAACCTTCAAACTTTTATTAAGTGTTGTTCACTCTTACCTTCTATATGCGTTTGTTTGTCCATCTTCTCTCTTCAAAATTCAATTGTAACCATGGCAAAAATTTCCAAAACGGTACCACAAAATAAGGGAGCTGCTTCTTCATCACGCCCGTCTAAGGGTAATTCAAAAACCATCCTACCATCGAGCAGTGCATCCCTGGTCCTTTCGACACCGTCTTTGATTTCACAATTGAAAACCCCCCTTCTACGCCGGGCCGATGCGAGCCCATGTCCCGATACATAAGTGTAGTATCGGATATAGAGAGGGTAAAACTTGACTACCGTTGGGGGTACGGCCCGAGTGGAAATCCCTACATCTGAGGAAAGCATAGTCTTGCATAGGGATGTCTTTCTCAGCGTATACACATACCCTTTTACCTTAGGCCCCGTAGATTCTTCATCTCCACCAATTGACCCACTGATTCTCGAATTTTGTCGTGAATACCGAGTGACACTCTGTCAGATTTATCCTTCTTTTTGGAGGATTTTATATATGATTCGACATATTACCAACATGGTCGAGGGAATGACTTTCACCCTCGACCGTTTGATTAGATTATACAGCCCTCGTCTCTTCCGAGGAGCCTAATTAAGATGCATCGTCGATCTGCCAAGGCGTTCGCCTGCATCGACGAGGATAAGGATCGGGGATGGATGAGCTGATTTGCTAGAATCAAAATTTCAGACGTCGTCCCTGCTGATAGGATTCCATTCCCGAAGGAGTGGAATATTAAGCATAAGTATCCCCATATTGATTATGTTTTACCACCTATTTTTATCCTACCGATATGAATACACTCTATTTCGACTGTGTAGCCACTGTCTGGTTCCCCAGCATGGTCTAGGACCTTCCGAGGTGGGTCAAACTTTTGGACTCCGCCTTTCCATACAACAAATGCGTCTAGCGCGATCTGGCTAAAACACGGTGGCAGGCTAAGAACCATGGTATACTCTCGTTGTTGTTGTTTTTTCATTCTTTGTAAGTTTTTTCAATGGTAGTGTTTTTTGATACAACATGCTTGTGCAGACCTTGGGGAAGGTGTGTTGATGACACCGCCCCCTCCTAGTGGGGAAGAGGCGCCGAAGATGTAAAGACCCGTAAAATTTCATTGCTAAAAATAATGCCCAAATAGGTCCCCGTGTTGTTATAACTGTAGAAATTCTTAAAACGGGCCATTTTTGAGTAAAAAGTACCCCGGGACATAAAAGATAAAATTTTCCAGAGTTGCGATGTTATGCGACGCATTATGCGATCACATAACAGGTATGCGGACCGCATAGTGGTCGCATACATGGACAGTCTGTTGTCCAATTTGAGGATATCTATGCGGCCCAAGATGCGATCGCATTTTGAGAATGCAGACCACATAGCTGTCTCATTCTTGAACCTCCATTTTTTTCGGAGGAGGTTATGCGACGCACTATGCGATCGCATAATAGCTATGCGGACCGTATAGTGGTCGCATACCTGGGCAGTCCGGTATATTTTTGGCGCATTTTAGGGCCATTTATGCGACAGGAATGCGGACCGCATAGCAGAATACGACCGCATTTCTGCTTCGGGACTTTTAAAATTCTAATTTTTATACCCGACCCCCAGTTCATTAAAACACTTACCCCCTTCCATTTTAACGATTTTCTAAACAAAATAGAGAGAGGGAAGAGAGAGTTCTTGAGAGAGAAGGTTCCATCTTCACCAAAAATTGATTCTTCACTATCACTCGGGCCTAGAAGTTATTGAGTAATTGTCATCTTCTTCACTCTAAGAGGTGAGTCCCCACCCCATTTCCTTTTAATTCTCAAGTTTTGGCTAAAAAGGGTAGAACACATAAATTGATTCTTGGAGATTAAAGCCGATACCTTGCATGCATGTAAGTTAAACTCCCTAATCTAGTAAAGAGAAAGGAGTTTGGGTAATTATTCACAAAAAGGGGGTTAGTTATCTAAGGGTCACATAGCATTCGATAAAATACCTAAATGAATTCGAGTTATGTTTATGGTTCCTAATTCTAAGTGAAATATGTCACATTGTGGAATAGATTGACGGTGCTAGAAGGTCTGGTGATTTGTGATAAAAAAAATTAAAGGGGAATTCCGATTCAAGGTATGTATGGCTAACTTTAATCTTTGTAGAGTCATCTTGTTGGTATCCGAGCACTCGGTATGAAATTCTTTCTTGAGCATATGTGAATTCATTGTCCTGCTGTGTTGAGGTGTAAGATTTCGTTCTCTGAATTTCTTAGTCGATTACCATGCTAATTGCGATTGTGAAGGGTGATTCTTTGTGCTTACCTTATCATGTGTAAGGTTCGTTAAATGTACGAATATGTCAATATGGCAGTATGTGCTACTAAATGAAAGAATATTAATGTACCCTAATGTGGGAAGGTATCTAGTTGCTAAGGGCCGAGTGTGGCAAAGGATGAAAAGAAAATGTTGATTGATTTAATTGAGTTAAATAATGATGGCAACACCATATATGAATTACTATTTGGTAAGGATTATTGTGCCTTGACTTCATATAGTTGTTGGTTGATATGAACTTATGTTCTTGATGATGAAAATCCCTATGATATAATTGTTGGTTATTGTTGCTATCAAATATGATTGTACGGTGGGATAGGGTTGCGCGCTGCAACACGAAGTAATAAGGGTGGAGAGGTAATAAGGGTGAAATGTGATTGTACGGTGGGATCGTGTTGCACTCTGCAACACGAAGTAATAAGGGTGGAGAGGTAATAAGGGTGAAATGTGAATGTACGGTGGGATCGGGTTGCGTGCAGCAACAGATGAACAATTGAAATGAGTAACTGTGGAATCTTCATTTGTGATTTTCGGTCTATGTGTGTGGTACTTGTGTGGTTACCCTGACTATCTTCCAATTGGGTACTGTTTGATTTTACTTAGAATAAACTTTGTTAATACATACTAGTACTATTCAAAGGTACTAACGTCCTTTTTTCCGGGGCGCTATATCTTTTATATGGATGTTGGTGGTTCCACAGCAGGTAGCTCAGACCGCCGATAGTGGTGCCTCCCTTCCGTTCCTTTAGCAGATCAGGTGAGTCATATTTCTTCCCGGGGCCGTGTGTAGTCTATATCATCTCTTTTGTATATGTTATGTCTTCTAAGGTATAGTCGGGGCCTTGTTGCCGGCAAGTATTGTGGAACTCTTAGTACTCTTAAAGGCTCTGTAGACATGATGTGGGTTGTACATATATGTATTTTGGGCAGTAATTGTGTTTACTAGTTATCGTGGTCCGAATCAGAATTATTGTATATTTTGCGATTACCAAATGTTGAAAGGATAAAGGATGAAATGAACTCAAATGGTAAATTCATGTTTAAAATATAAATTGCTAATTCATGTGGAATAATGTATATTGTAAACACGAGGTAACGCATTGGGTAGGAAAGGCAATCCAGGTCCGCCTGACTGGGATCATCCAGTTGGGCGTCGGTCTCGTTCCTAAATTTTGGGGCGTGAAAAACTTGGTATCATAGCCCGATCTTAAAAGTGTCCTAGGATGTCTCGGAGCAGTGTCTAGTAGAGCCCTTCTTATCGGTGTGTTGTCGACCACATCTATAATTAGGGGGCTGCATGGACATTTAGGAAAATACCCTTTCATTGTTACTTTGTATCGTGCGATGAAGTAGAAGCTGAGAACATCTTTATCTAACTCATGCTTTGCTAAACTTGATTGTCGAACCAGAATTATGAGGCTCGAATGTCCTAATGAACCAATTATCGAATGGAAGGGGAGCGATGTTGTGCCGAGGGGTAGGTTTATTTCCTACCTCAAGGGCTCAAAAATGATCAGTAAGGGGTGTATTTACCATTTGGTCCGGGTTGCGGACACCACTTCAGAGGTGCCTACTTCCGAGTCCGTGCCGGTTGGGAATGAGTATCTAGAAGTATTTCCGGATGAGCTTCCTGGAGTTCCGCCAGATAGAGAGATTGAATTCAGGATTGATGTATTGCCAGATACGCAACCAATATCTATTCCACCCTACAGGATGGCACCAGCGGAACTAAGGGAGTTGAAAGCACAATTGAAAGATCTATTGGAAAAGGGTTTCATTCGGCCAAGTGTGTCGCCTTGGGGCGCACCAGTTCTTTTTGTCAGGAGGAAGGATGGATCGCACCAGATGTGTATTGATTATCGGCATCTCAACAAGGTCACTATCAAAAACAAATATTCATTGTCTCGAATAGATGATTTGTTCGATCAGTTGCAAGGTGCTAGATTCTTCTCAAAGATTGATTTACGGTCCGGGTATCACCAGTTGAAGATCAGGGAGCAGGATATTCTAACACCGCCTTTAGGACCCGTTATGGGCACTTCAAATTTATGGTAATGTCTTTTGGGATAACCAATGCCCCAACAACTTTTATGGACCTTATGAACCGGGTTTTCAAACCATTTCTTGACTCCTTCGTGATTGTCTTCATTGACGGCATTCTTGTTTATTCACGGAGTCAGGAAGATCATGCTAATCACCTCAGGGTAGTTCTGCAGACCCTTCATAACCACTAGTTGTATGCTTGCAAGTTTTCAAAATGTAAGTTTTGGCTAGAATCGGTCACCTTTTTGGGCCATTTTGTTTCCAGGGAAGGGATTCAGGTTAATCTCCAAAAGACCGTAGCTGTAAAGGATTGGCCTAGACTGACGACCCCAATAGAGATTCGCAGTTTCTTGGGTCTAGCTGGGTATTATCGAAGATTTTTGGAGGGATTATCTACTCTTGCCTCCCCACTGACTAAGTTGACGTAGAAAGCGGTAAAGTTCCAGTGGTCTGATGCTTGTGAAAAGAGTTTTCCGGAATTGAAATTGAGATTTACTTCAGCGCCGGTGTTGACCTTTCCAGAGGGTACAGAGGGATTTGTGGTTTATTGTGATGATTCAAGGGTTGGTATGGGGTGTGTGTTGATGCAGTGCGGGAAGGTTATAGCGTATGCTTCTAGGCAACTCAAGAATCACGAGAAGAATTATCCGACGCATGATTTGGAGCTCATAGCGATTGTGTTTGCACTGAAGATCTGGCGGCATTATCTTTATGGGTCCATGTGGACGTGTTCACAGACCACAAGAGTCTTCAATACTTTTCAAGCAGAAGGAGTTAAACTTAAGGCATCGAAGATGGTCGGAGTTGCTCAAGGATTATGATATGAATATTTTGTACCATCCGGGGAAGCTTGGTGTCACACCTCCTTTTTATACACCCCAAGGGGGTATGGGAGTTCTTCCAATTAAAGTGACATT